>JACBAH010007671.1:0-50723 GCA_014282315.1 Neospermospora avenae
TAATAAAGTAGACTAAAAATAACCTAGGTAGATTATTTCAGGTAAGATCAGGTAGGGAAAAAGAAATATAGGTCACGGGAAATATAAATCGCATAATCTTTTAGACCTAAGAGTTAACTCAGTTCTTTAAATAAAGAATCGAGAACCACCCGTACTAGAACAGTTCTTCGTTTTCGAAGAACTAGAACCAGTACTTATAGTTAGTTCTGCCGGTTCGCCAAGAACTGGACTATCTATTGAGAACGCTGGCTGGGAGGCCGTCAATATTGAGTCCATACTGTCATAAATCTTCAATACAAGCTCTAGAAGCAGTTTCAGAAACGGATATAATCACGCTTCATAGGCTTCTGAAGCTTTTGTCGCCCTGTTTAATTGTTCAACTTCAGTCTTGAAGCTTGTTTATGTATGCCACCTTTGACCCCGCTTTTCTAAGCGAGCCTTGAAGTTGTATCCATGAGTCAAGACAGAAGGTTATCATGATTTTGAATGACTAATCTTTGTTTCTGTGGCATGCCCGGGAGCTACTTAGCCGTTTCATTATTATTGCGTTCAGCATTTGAACAAACCGGCTACCTAGAAATGCGCGGGACTTAACATTTGAAAGATATATACATTATCCTACTGAGCGCGCTTTCAACTGGGTCTTGAAAAAGTGTCGGATGTCCACACTTCTTCCAATTTCCAAATTTAATACTACGTAATCCACTATTCTTTCAGTTGTTCTCAATTCGATACAGCTCCAAGCATTTGCGATTACTGGATGCCATACTTGTTGGCCGTCTCTGGAAAACCGTGACCAACCAACCCGGTAAGTCGGCTTCAAGGAATGGCCTATATGTCGATGTTTTCTTCTTGATCCCCACCAACTATTGAGACTCTTTCCATTTCTATACACATCTAGGGATATTGCTTCTCCTTTCGGTCTCCTCTCTATTCTCATTTCGCACATGATTTCTCTCGAAGGTTTGAGTGGTTCTTACAGGTCTCACAACGCGTGTAGCAAGATACCAGTCGCGACTCGATCAACACATTTAATGTCGAGACTCCCTACAAAACTCCAAGGTCTTGCCCTATTCCCTCGATCTAGGCGTCATGGTAAATATAGTGTTCTGAATGTCTAACGTCACATATTATCAATTGCGCGCACTCGTGGCACTTGATAGTGAGAATACCGATAGCCAGTCTCCCACCGTCAGATTTGTACTTAGCCTCAATGCTTGCCTGCCTGGCTCGGACGGTATTCGCCCTGATCGTACCAGCCTTCGGTAGGTTCGTGGTGTGATTCTAAGATGGAATGAATGTGGGCTTTTTTTGTGGCGCTGAGAAAGCCAGACTACCTAGCCAAATTGGAGCCAGAGGTGTTGCTGTTAATTCACGATCAGGTCTCATGGTAAGTTACAACTGCGTTTGCGCATTCACGAATTTTAGGGAATTAGATCTGAAAATCTAGTTCTTCAACACATGTCAAATGTGTCTCCCGAAATTATTTAAAGTCACGAAATGATATACATACATTAGCTAACGATACCCAGTATGTGATCAAGCCTTTTAGCCTGAGCTGGGCACTGAAAGAAGCTTTTTACAGCGGGCGTTAGCGGATTTCTGACTGCATCACACCATTCCTCCACATTATTGATACATGCAAGGAAACAGCCGGGTTCCTCCTTCATCACATCGCGAGCTCTATCTATGGTCAAGATCGACCACGTCCGAATCCTTCATTACTCGAAACGGTGGGATAGATGCGAAGAGTCTGGTCGCTATCTCTGAAGAGAAGAAACTGCACTTCTCGACCTTATCTTGCTCGAGGTAGAACGATGGTGCAACTCGATACCTCGTATGATGTCGAAGTCGGCTGTTGGCATTGGTCTTGTGCCGTTGGAAGGTGGTGCTACCCGTTACCTTGCAGTAAAGTGACGCTTTCACCAATCAGCTCGTGTTATTTTCCACCAGATGCTCGAAGGTGATTCAGATCCTAGGAAAGAATGAGGCGTTATCAGCTAAACTGTCGTAATTTACATCACTCCTCCATTGGCTGCGTAAGGCTATGGAGCTTCTCACTCATTGGCTCAAATCAATTCAACGCTATCGTATGCCCAAGGAAGATTCCCAGCAATAGGAGCTTCAATTTTACGTCTTCTTCGGAGCTTCTAGCTGGAAAGAGAATTCGGCACATATCTACTTGACTAGTCCTACATCGATACGTGTCAGGCGAGATTGAGTGAGATATTCCCATGGCATCTCGCCAGGATCCGTGTCAGATTCGCGCCAGTCGATAAGCGGCCCAATACCCTAGGGAGATCTGGGTTGATCAAATTAATCAAAAGTCAGTGAGCTTAGGGTTGATAAATTTCGTTCACGATCAAACAATAGAGATAAGTTCCACTTGAAAGTTGGTAAGTTACTAGAAGAGTAAGGAATTAGGATAACTTCTCGATTCGGATCCAAGGAGGAATAAGCATCTTTAAGCATTTTGCGGAGGAGGTAGAAGAAGAGAGCACAATAGGAGGAAGAATGGAGATCTAGCCGATAAGTATTATAGTTTGTGAAAAGTATGTAAAATCAAATAATCTAATATACTTCAGGTTTCGAAAGCTTAAATCTAGTATTTGGTACCTTTTTCGGCCTTTAGATTCTATTGAGTTTAGTTAGCGTAGTTCGTTAAGGTAATAAGCAGCTTCCTGTTCCCGTAGAGATAAGCAAAGCGATTTGGTGGGGTGACCCGTATGCCTTTAGGAGAGGCAGCATCGTGAGGGTGCTACCATTACTGAATGGATTCCAGTTAGTGTCCATCAAGACAGGCAGCCTCCGAGGTTGCATGGGGACTCTTTAAAGCACCTTGTATCCCGCAAGCGTCAACATTAGACTTCCCCCGCTGACTCATATATAGCTTCGGCCCCAACCGCGACACGGACGTTCTGCAGTGCTATCTTCATCTCCTCACTGGCATATTCTGTAGCTTTCTCTCATAACAGCACGTTAAGATGACCGGAGCTACTGATGACCTAGCCATCGGGCAAAAGCATGATCCTTCAGTCGCAGATTTCCCAGACTTTAAGCACGAAGAACCAGCAATTACAGAGAAGGCTACTCCGCTCGTAGTCGAGGGCAAGCCTACAAAGCCCACAGAGACAACACACTTTTACGACGACGATTCAGCCGAGGAGTATAATCAAGGCGAATATCCAACCGAAGAAGAACTTCACACTCTTCGTAGAGTCGCAGATGTAATCCCCTGGAGAGTTTACACTCTCGCGTTCGTCGAACTTGTAGAACGCTTCTCATTCTACGGCAGTACAGTCGTCTGTAAGTGAAAGCATCAATCCTGTGAAGAGCTTGGCTGATATAAGCAAGTCACCAATTTTATCCAACAACCGCTGCCGAAGGGTTCGAAGACTGGCGCCGGTTTCAAAGATGGTCAATCCGGCGCACTTGGCAAGGGACAACAGGCATCGACGGGTATCGGAACCTTCAACCAGTTTTGGGTATACTTGATGCCGCTCTTTGGTAAGCCTGATTTCCTCGGTCGCATTTTCCTGAGTCTTTTTGACATCTATATCCTACTCCTGCGACAATTTTTGAAAGCGACAAGTTGGAAACGTAAGCTAACTCTCTACTGCGTAGGTGCGTATGTTGCCGACAAGTACTTGGGTCGTTATAAGACAATATGTTGGGCTCTTGGCATAGCAATTATTGGTCATATCATCATGGTCATCTCAGCCACGCCATCTGTCATCGTCCACGCAAATAGCTCATTGGGATGCTTTCTGATCGGTATTATTATTATGGGAGTAGGAACTGGCGCTTTCAAGGTAAGAGCTTCAAGTTCTTATGCTTTAAGGACGTGCTTGCTGACCTTCAAACAGCCAAATATCTCTCCTTTGATCGTTGAACAACTTAATGTTACCAAATTGATCGTCCGCGAAAGAGAAGATGGCGAACGAGTCATTGTCGACCCAACCGTCACACAAAGCCGAGTCTACCACTATTTCTATCTCTTCATCAATATCGGCGCTCTAGTCGGACAAATCGGCATGGTCTACGCCGAGAAATACGTCGGATTCTGGCTCTCATACCTCCTACCAACTATTCTTCTCTGTATATGCCCAGTGGTAGTCTGGTATTGCCGCGACAAATACGAAATGGCACCACCCGCAGGCTCCGTCCTCGGCAAAGCAGTCGGACTCTTCCTCCTCGCCAACAAAGGCCGCTGGTCCCTCAATCCTATCGCAACATACAAACGACTCCACGACGGCACCTTCTGGGAAGACGTCAAACCTTCTCACATCGAGCCCTCACGCCGTCCGGCATGGATGACATTCGACGACCAATGGGTGGACGAAGTTGCGCGTGGTTTCGCAGCTTGTTCAGTCTTCTGCTGGATCCCTCTGTATTGGCTAACCTACAACCAAGGGAACAACAACCTAACTTCCCAAGCCGCCGTCATGAAACTCAATGGTCTCCCCAACGACGTGCTCTCCAACCTCGATCCGTTCGCCCTCATCATCCTCATCCCGCTCTGCGATCTCGTCTTCTGGCCTTTCCTCCGAAAGATGAATATCCGGTTTACGCCTATCAAGAAGATAACCATGGGTTTCTACACCGGTGCCGCGGCTATGATATGGGCTGCTATCGTACAAGCTTACATCTACAAGAGATCTATCTGTGGAACAGGCGCTGCAGGCCTTCTTCCCGCTTCTTTGGGCGGCGATGGCGAGACCATGTGTCCACCAGTCGACATCAACGTCTGGGCCCAAACCGGCTCCTACGTTTTGATCGCCATATCTGAAATCCTAGCCTCGATCACGACGCTCGAATACGCATTCTCCAAAGCGCCGAAGAATATGCGATCGCTTGTCATGGCGTTCAATCTCTTCATGTCTGCTATTGCTGCTGCTATAGGAGAGGCTTTCGTGTCTTTGTCAGCGGATCCACTGTTGGTTTGGAATTATGGCACGATGGCTGTACTGGCGTTCTTTGGAGGTACGTGCTTTTGGTTCCAGTATAGAGGACTGGACAAGGAGGAGGATCATATGAATATGCTTCCGGCTGGGCATTTGTATAGGGAGAAGGATGAGGAAGCTCTTCCTGAACAGCCGGTTGCCCATGAGATCAAGGAGTAGATGCTCTTGTTTGATTGACCTTGTGGATCCATGGGTCTGTTAAGGTAAATCCAACGTCGCTCTGTGGCAAGATCGATGCAGCGATGATACCACTTTCTTCGGAGGCAGATAGTCATTCGTAGCTATATAATAGTATTTTATCTTGGCCTGCATGGCTTGAAATCACTACCTCACTTCTCACATGTTTTCGAGACCGCTGAAGATCTCTTGTATACTGGCCTGTAGAATCTTCAGAACCTACTCCATACGTAAAAAAGTGATGGCTGGCAGTGATTGATTGAGGTGGCTGTCTCTTGGCCCTTACGCGATAAGCGAATCCGCCAAAACAACAAACCTGAACGAACCACGTCTAGACCAGGTCAAGCTTAATGACATCAACTTCACGGTTCTATTTGCTACACCTCTCCCTGCATGGTGACAACTTCTTAACGCTCAATTTGTGGCTTCTAACCACGTGTTGAAGATATCATGTGACCAGTAGTCGAAACCTTATTTGGGCAGCCAATCCATGCCGAGTTGGCGTTGCGCAATCTGATCAAGTCCCAACAGACGTTTCATTTGTAACTCATCTCATCGTATTGGTCAATCTGCTCGACTTAGGCAGATCATCGCGCTATCATCGTCGAAAACTTAGACCACGAACCTGCACCAACCTTGTTGGCCATCTCCGAGCTTTTCCGCTTGCTCCTCCCAGAAGGCATATCCATGCCACCTCGAAACTCAAATATGAGCAGGAATGTGCTTTCTAGGCTATAAAGTCGCCTACTTTCCCATAGGCATTCTACCAGATAATTACCAATTTCGCATTGTCACATTTGAGAAAAGCATGTTCGCACGCTCAGGCAGGATCCGTGGTATCGTCGATTCTCACAACACGAGTTACACGACTCTAAACTAAGCACTTGCAATGTGACGATCTTCCCTGTCCTTGCATATGCAAGGAGATCGCTTTGGGGTTTCAGAGGTGAGTTGGCAGTAAGTAAGTGGGATGCAGAACGAAATCCTCATGAAGGTTATTAATGAAGGTCGCGCGTTCCTTCCAATCTTCCTCTGTCTCGCATTTTCTCTTCGCGATTTCGAACTATTCATTGATTTCTCTCAATCCTATTGCATACCTACCTTCTCACCTTCTTTCCTCATATCTCACACTCTTTGTTCCTTTCAACTCGATACCCTTCTTTCACTTCACTTCCTGGACTTCATATAAGTCCTCAACTCAAAATCATGGCTTTCCTCATCTCCAACTTTCTTGCGGCTTGCAGACCCAAAGCAGAGCCCGCGTCGAAATCAGAAACTGTTCTCCTCACACCTCCAGCTACCCCACCCATGACGGCAAGCAAAAGTCCCAGCGATGACCTGGCAGAAAGCATGATCGTCAAGCTGGTAGATATCCACGGAAAGCTCGGGAAGATTGGAGGAGACCAGCTAAAGCCATGCGAAGAAGTCAACTTTCTGTTTGGGGAACTGGTGAATCTGTGTATCAAGACGATCAGCGATACAGTCACCAACAAGGTATATACATAGTTCCCACTTCCCTCAAAAATCCCAATTCAGTATCTCATCCTCTCAGATCCTCAATGACAAGCGCATCCTCACAATCCTCCCCTCCCTCCACCAACTCTGCGCCATCGCCGAGTGCCACTTAGAATCCCACTGGGCAACTTCCATCTCAACCTCGTCTCCCGACGATTCTCGTGACGCAGCACTAGGTAAAACTCCCTGCTCTTTCAGTTACTTACATTCCGAAAATACGCCTCAAACTAACACGGTCCCTCTCAAGCCCGTCTAGAATCATTCCCCTACTACCAAAACTACATCGACCTGACCCGCATGGAACTCTCCGCGCTCTCCTCCCTCCTCACCCAGGACTCTCAACCCCTCCAAAAATTCGCCTTCATAGGATCCGGCCCTCTCCCCCTAACCAGTCTTTGCATCGCCCTCACCGCACACTCCTTCTCTCCTCCCAACCCTTCTCCATCCAAATCCACATCTGAATCTCACTCTCAATCTCACTCCTCATCCCCCACCTCACCACCCAGCCAAGTCTCCATCCTCAACATCGACATCAACCCCCTCGCCATCACCGAATCCCAAAAACTATGCTCGGCACTCGGCACCGACCTCGCGACACGAATGTCCTTCCTCTCTTCGCCAGCCGATTCCCCGACCTTGGATCTGAAGACTTTCGATGTCGTGTATCTAGCTGCTCTGGTGGGCGCGACGCAGGACGAGAAAGAGGTGCTGCTGGAGAGTGTGGTGGGCAAGATGAGGGAGGGTGCGTTTTTGGTGGTGAGGAGCGCGGAGAGGTTGAGGAGGGTTTTGTATCCTGTGAGTACTCTTTTCCTCTTGTTTTTATTTTTCGCTGCCTGTGGACTTTGTTGTGGTGAAAGGATGGGAGGTGGGGGGATGAGAGCGGAAGGTGTTTAAGAGGACATTGAGATGAAATTAGACGAGATGGAATGAGATGTGACAAGTATACTAATATCATTCAGGAATTCGACCCCACGACCGAGAAAGTCTTGAATTGTCTGGACATCTGTCTAGCAGTCCATCCATATAATCACGTCGTCAACTCAGTCATCATCGGAAAAGTCAAAAATAGATCGACGGACGAAGTCTTGCAGTGAATGAATCAGGATTTGAAATCTCTGAATAGTTCTCGGAATATGAGGAGGAAGGATTGGATTTCTGCGTAATGATGTTGGAAAATTGGAAATATGGAAACTTGGAAGGCTTATGAATTTACGAGGCATGGATCGGCGGCATTGGCATTGGAGGGTTGGGAAAAAGCATTTAGGCATGAAGGCGGCCCGACAACAGGGACCAGGCGAGGCATTCATCTGTACCTTGCAGGGAGACGTAGACTGTATAGTACCTGCCATGCACATTGGATATGAGATATCTACAATCACATGGCAACAAGTCAATTGTCATTACATATAAGTGCAAGTGATCTTCATACAAACGAATTTTATAACTAGAAAGCCCATATGGAGCCGAGAAATTGTACATGCAAAGTATCGACCAGTACCTCTTTTTGATCAAACGCCCACTTTTTCACCACCATTTTCTCTTATACATACAGACAGTTCAAGTCAGCCAGCCAAACGCCATGCTAAACCAACAGATCCCATCTCTTGGTTTCTCCGAGCTGTCTCCCAAACTCCACCTGACCCACATCAAGAACATGCAGCATTCACATCAAAATACACACCCACGTCCGAGTTCCACCATGCATCCCACACGTGACTCCTCCGCATCCCTTCCTCTCGTCTCTCTCATCTACTACAAATACCCCATAAACAAACTGTCCGTCACCGCCAACCCCCTCGGATCGACCGCCCTCGCAACGAGATCAATAACCGTCTGATTAGCCGGCAACATGCCTCCCGGCGCCTGAGCCAAACTCATCGTCCTCTTGACAATCAGCTCGGAATTACTCTGCACCGTCTCTCTCAACTGCCCATCTGCCATCATCTGTCCCGTGCGATGCTGCGCGTGGAACCAATGGATCATCTCATCTCTCACAAACAAACTGAGTTGTTGCTCCAATTCGTATTCCGGCTCCGTCAAACATCGCGCTATAGCCATGATAGCGCACGAGTAGATACCCTCTGTAGCTAATGGCCCCATCAGGGTTTGCAGGTTGGGAGTGAGGCGGAAGGGAACGGGCTCGGGGTTGTGGAAGAAGGCTTTGCCTTGAGCCATACATGACATGAGTTCCGAACCCCAGATGTTGCCGGTGGAGCGCGCGATGTTCAATTTATGCGGATAGCGATTGTGCATGTGCAGTATGTACGTCATGAACGTCAAGCTTGCGAACTGATATGAGAATTGGCGGCGGAAGAGCCAGAAGTCGGCATAGGAGGGGTAGATGGCTGTGAAGTATTCGAGCGCCAGGGTGTGGGAGACGTATTTCTGCTGGATGGCGTGGAATATTTCGAGGCGTGCGGGGAGGGTCTGCTCGGCGAACTTTTGAGGGTTTTGCTGTTTTCTCAAGTCAGCTACATCCCTACCGTTTTCAGAAGGAAAATAATAATTTACCTTTGTATCACTAGCCAAAGCCCTCATCTTATCCATAGTAAACAACGTCGGATCATCCTTACTAATACCACTCTTCCGACAATAATCCTCAAACACGCCCTGCAACGAGATATACGTCGGATCATCCTGCACCATCCTGATGTGCGGCGCCAACGGTATCATAAGCGGCAAATGGAAGCCCAAATTCCTCCGCCTGCTTTCTTTGCGTTTACTCAAACTGCCGTTAAAATGGCGGAAGAGCTGTAAGATCCGCTCCTCACGTCTACAGTGTCGAGCTGCGGGATGCTGGATCGCGAAGGGATGCACACTGCCATCGTGGCCTCGGATCTTCAGGCGGCGATGACAGACGCCGATACCGCGAACGAGATCGACGATGGGAAGGAAGCGTTCGATGCGGATGAAATCTTGGTTCTTGTCTTTATGTTGCAGGTATTGGCCAGGAACTTCAACTTCGTCGAATTTCGAGAACCTAAACTCGCTGAGATGAGGACTGTACGTCTCCAAAAAGGCAAAAGCTCTTCGTCTATCAAGCTTAGCCTCGAACTTATCGCGCCACTTCCGCAGCTTGTGAATGTATTCATGCATAGTCGGCTTCGTTCTCACAAAGTCCGCTTCGAATGAAGTACGGATGTGCGCCGGAAGGATCGTCTCCGCAAAGCGGGTGATATTGGCTTCGGTAGCAGCTGGCAATTTGACGTCGTGATTGTATGAGTTAGGAGCTCGACTGACGTAAGAGAGAGCATCGTTGAGAAGTGCGGTGATCAATCGGTAAGCATCTTCATCAGGAGGACACTTGAAGTGCTTCTGGATCTGATCGACCATGTTCTCCATCGACAGGGCCAAGAGGGGGAAAGCAGTCTTGAGCACTGCCAAGATTTCCTCTGTGTGTTCCCAAGGCTTCTTAACGGTATTTTGCTGCACAACCTCGCCGCCATTCGGAGCTGGAACAGGTGCTCCATTTGCGTCTGAGCCTTCCTTCTTAACATCGGTGTTCGCCGTCGCAGGTCGCGATCCAGCAGCAGACTGCGGACGTCCATTAGGCGTTTCCTGGCGTTGCAAACTAGGGCTCCCAGCCGCATTTGGAGTACCATTCGCATTCTGATTCTGTCTCGCGAGTCTCATTCTCCGCTCTTTCTCTTCCTTGATCTCCTGCGTCTTCTTAATTGCAACCATATCTTCACGGCTGGTCCTGAGCTGGAAATACAAAGCTTGAGGATATGCCTTTGCAATCTTGGCTAGAATGACATGGGCCTTAGGAGCTTCTTTGTGACCTAGACCAGTCAAGAGTTGAGGAATAAAAGTGATCCAGTACCAGACGGGAGTCTCGCCCTTGTAGTCGTCGAACTGTGTCGAAAGAGTGCCTTCGTTATCATCGAGACTTAACAGCCAGAGGATACGAGTCAGCAACTTGCGTGACTTGGCGTTCTTGAACAAGCCTGCAGCCTCCAAATAACAGCTCAAAGCATTCTTGGCATAAGTGTAATTGGTGGGATTCTCCTTGAACAATCGATCATTGTAGTATCCCCACTCAGCCCACGCCTTAGGAAGCTTGATATCGAAGAAAAGCGCCATGCCATAAGCCTCAGCAGCCTCATCTCTCTGAGTCAACTTCTCCAAGAACATTCCCTTGAGCGTGTAAAACTCTGCCTTTTGCCCCGGACCGAAGTAATTGAGATTCGTATTATTGATGACATCAAGTCCATTGCTCAGCTCATTCGGGTTCTGGTAATGACACTTCGCTTGCTCTCTAAGCTTCAAGAACGCTTCCTGGATTTCGATGTTCGGTAGTGTATAAATTCTGCTCAGTTGGTTGATACAGACTTCAGGAAGTTGATGCTTGCGAGCAACATGGGCGAACCGATTGATGATCCAGGCAGTCTCGTGATATCCTCGATATGCGAACGAGGCTCCATTGGCGTTCTGTCCTTGCTGTGGCAGAAGGGCAAGGTAGGTGGTGTTGATGAGATTGAAGATGTGCTGTCTCCATGTAACCAGGTCTTGCCAGGCAGTGATATCGTCCCACACATTAGGTAGACGATCGCGCCAAGTTCCAAGCAGTAGCTTAAGCTCGCCCGACTTGACGTCCAGATTGCCTTGATTAGTTTGCGCCAAACTTGCGCAAATAACACTAGCGTCGTGAAGCTCAACAAGTTGCTGGAAGTTCTGCAGTAAGGGAATATGTGCGTTTGTAATGCGCTTGGGGAGCTGGTGCCACTTGCGAATCGAAAGCTGAATAGCCTCATCACACACCTTACTAAACTCGGCTTGAGTTTCAGTCTTGTGGTGAAGCTTAAGCAGCGACATAAAAGCCTGGAAAAAGGTTCGGCGGGGCGTCGGTGCATCCATAACTCCCTTGATTAGCCCATCTAATGAATCCCGATTCTCTTGCGAGCCCCACATGTCGATTTGCTTCCAAGCACATTCAAGTAACAAGTCCTGGAAGTTTTCGTGTTTGGCGAAATCGGACAAGATCTCCCACTGCTGAAGCTTGGTAGCACAGAGCACCCAGTGGTCTTCCCAGAGCATGTATTCGCCCTGAGAGAAAGGCAGAGCACCGGTTCGTGCTTTGATCTGAGCCGTCTCGTATCCAGCTTGAGCTTTGTCCCACATGCCGTTCTGCTCGTAGGAGAGGGCAGCATTGGTTTCGACATAGAGACATCGTCGGCGCCAAGTTCCATAGAAAAGATCATCTTCATTCAGACCGGCGTACAACTCGACCAAAGCATCCAAATTGCTCTCCCGAACCAATGCACTATCTGATTCTGGTTTGATGGCAGCTTTCTCGAGTTGCACTAGAGCCGTATACCAAGCGTCGTAAGTCCTAGCCTCAAATTTGAGGACATGTGGTGGGATTTTGCAGTCTGGCCAGGATCTCGCGGCTCCTTCGAGGAGTGATTGCACGACATTCGGTCTCTTGTCGACTTGGCGAGAATGATAGTCCTTCGTAAGGAGGGCAACCATGCCTCTCTCGACGTCACCTCTCTCGTCCTTGGGCAGGGCTGCCCAGTACATCGGGAATAAGGCAACCCAGATCTCATGCGCAACGTTGGGATCTAGGTGTTGTAATTGCGTGAGAGGCTCGATAATATCACGAACTCTGACATCTCCAAGCTCGGCAACGAATCTTCTATGCGAGTGCAGCAAAGTATCGTAAGTTGCATCTGGCGCGAGCGCGGGAGATCGATTATCTCCAGAGTAAGTTGAGAAGAGTGTCGAAGCAGGCATCGTTCTGAAGTCCTCCTTGTGGAGATGAATCGAGCTGTTCATATCAACAGCACCAAGCAATAATTGAGATGCTTGTGCCAGCCAGTACGAGTCCGCCAAGGTATCCCAATTCTGTGCAGTAATAACATATGCTAGTCTTGCACTTGCCGTTTTCGACTGACTCTTGTCGAAGATCGTCATGAATCGATTTCGCATGTCTACATCTTGAGCTCGGGTACCGATCAAGAACGCATGTTCCATCCGCACAGTCAACTCGGTTCTCGTGATCTTCGGATCCTCGTAAATACGAATAACTAGCTCAAGGAACTTCATCAACAAAGTCTGATCGGTGCGGTTCTCGAAGGTCAGCATCTTATGAAGGACAGCAGTCTTCTCTTTCAGCGTGGGCCAGGATCCTTCTGATTTGAACACCCACGTCTCCACCATATCCAAGATCTTCAGACACAATGGATTACTCATTGACTTCTCGACTAATGTTGCGAGGACACTCAGAAAAGGACGTCGGTTGTCGCCAAGAACGTCCATTCTCATTGAGATGACATCGATAGCTTTGAGCATGAGCCCAGTCTGGATTTCGAGGTCGTAGGAAGTCATTATTCCACCTTGATCAGCCTCGCCAGGGCGAATAGGTGCGAGCAGTCCTTGCTGGCCCAGGAGAGCATTGTAGTGAGCAACATGCTCTCGAGCTAACTTAGATTGAAGAGCCTTCATGATTGGACCGATATGCTGATCCATCTCAGAAGGCTTTCTTTGTGCAATTGTCCATAATATGTTGATGCCAGAGATGTAATTGTTATTTGAAAGTGTCTCGGTGGCGATAGCAGACAAGAACGTAATGATCTCAGACGTCGATGCCTCAGCTTCTCCCTCAGCATCAGCATCTTCCATGGGGACATCATCTGGAACAGCATCCAGTATGCGCTTCAGAAGCGGCTTCAAGATGCGACCTTCATCCATCTTTTCATCAGCCGCATGCAAACAGTCCTGGAGCTCTGGATTTTCCGACCTCAAAGCCTTCTCCAGGATCCGTTGAAGGTTGCTCATGTTCGACAAAATCCAAGAGTCGGGTTTGAAATTGACGATGATCCGCACCACCTGTAGCGTATTGATCATATTCGTGATGAATTTCTCATCCGGCTTATCCTTGTCGGAATGCTCACTGGCAAGAGCAGTGGCTGTTCTCTCACTTGCCAGAACTTGATCAGTCACATTCGGGAACAAATCAACGAGCGATTCTCCCCAATATTGTGGCTGTAAAAGACTGTGCAGAAGCGAGATCGCTTTCTTACACATCTCAACAGATGGTGTGGGCTGCATTTGCGAAGGCGAGGAACCCAGTTCTCTAGTCTTCGCTGAAGGAAGTGGAAAGCGTTCCGTGACAGAGGCGATGAACTCGACCAGATACTTGATCATCTTCTGCTGCACAGGAGCGGATATTTTGTAGTCCAATCTTTCGCCTGAACCCGACGAGCCTGGCTTTGATGGCGAAGGCGACGACATGGAAGTATCGTTAAGCGACTCGAGCTTGCGCTTTTTCGTATTCGGTGATTCGGAAAAAGCACGAACAGACGAGGCATCCTTTCCTTCGACGCGCTTCTGTTCCCACTGCCAGATCAAAGTCATCAAATTGAGGGCCAGCTTCTTGCTCTCATTCGATGGGTTTGGAGGTTGTGCAATCTTTTTCAGAGAGCCGATGATCAGATTGATAAACTTGTCTCTTGATTCGTAGAACAGATCCGCGTGCTTAACCAGGAAGTGGAAGATGCTCGTCATTTGCTGGACATTCTGCCCTTCTTCGGATAAGATGCGACGAGGACCTGCTGCCCAGACTGGATTGCGGTCTCCAGGGTGTGTACTGCATCGCTGCGGAAGTACGGGAGCGATTAATTCCAAAGCTTGGGTGACAAGTGCACGGCCTTCATTCTGGTTCGTCTTCAGAAGTGAGAAATAGACTTGTTGAACTATCTTGGCGGGTGTCTCATAATGGACAATGAAGTATCCAATGACCACATATGCCGCGTGCTTGTTGATCACGTCCTCTAAGCGAATGTATGTCCATCCGAATTTGATGATATCTTTTCGAGAATCCTGCAAGAGGGTGTCATGGTATTTGACAAGCATAGCAGTTAGTTGCAGTACTTCCATGCGAGTGTGATCAATGCCCGGCCGCGTGAGATCGTCGTTAGACTCTCCAGAGCTGACCTTCCATATTTTGGTGTCGATCGACTCAATCACAGCCTTATCTATCAAACGAGCGCCTCTCGATGGGGACGTGTGAACACCAGTTCTCATGACGTCCATCGCAATGATGGGGTTGACGAGGTTATGAAGCAAGAAAGTCTTGGTCTTTTGCGAAGCTGATTTGCTGGCGTACACTTCCAAAGATCTCAAGACAACTGTCTTCCAGTAGTCTATAGAGCTTGAACAAATGATTCGATCGTAGATATACTTAATGAGCGTCTGGCTCAGCTTCAATCTCTCGCCGGCGACCAAGTCAACCAGCTTGAAAAGCTCATCAAGATCGCCAGGGTGGTATTCGAGGAACTTCGTTAGGATAGACATGAGCTGCTCCCCAGCTTGTTCGGCTGCAAGTCTTAGATTGGGAGGAAGTGTGTTTGTCCGCAGATGGAGCTCCAGATTCTGGCCAACCATCTTGAACCACGCCATATTTTCCTTCTTATCCATCCACTCCTTAGTCTTTTCATTCTCGAATTTTGAAATGGAGTGCATGATGTTGATGGCGTTGATGACAGCTGCATATCGAGTTTCCTTGTTCTCGGCTCCCATATCACCGCAGTTCTTGATCAGAGATTCGACACCACTTACAACGACTTCTCGAAGAGGGCCACTCTCCTGGTGCTCGAGAACTTGAGCCAAGAAGCGTCCATACTTCTGATCCTCAATCTTGCCAAGTAGCATCATCCACACTTCCTTCGGGTATCGATTAAGATACTTATACAGTGGCGTACGGAAAGGACTGTTTCGAGTTCTGCGAAGCTTATCTTCGAGGTCCAAAACAGTCTCGATGAGGCGTTCCTTGAATTGCTCGGCAGCCGGCGGAAGAAGGTGGAAAATGTTGAAGACGGCAGCGATAATTCGCATTGTCTCATTCTGCTCGATGAGTGTAAATGAAATCCGCTGGAGGTTATTCGGATCTGCCAAGACCTTGATGTGGTCGAGCAATCTGGAGCCAATCTCGACCTTGAAGTATGTGGTGAGCAATTGCAACAATCTGGCAAGTCCATCTAGGCCGTGGGTGCTAAGGCGTCGTGGATCTTGGAGATTGGCGAGTACTGGTCGAAGACCATTCTGGAGCAGATCTTTTGGCAGCTTGGTTGTCTGGATGAGGACTTTCTTCAGAGCCTCATTCGCAGCCTCGATTGTTTGATTGGAATCCGAGTACAAGCATTTGAAGAAGACTGACACGATCTTAGTGCGGGTTGGATTAGCAGGACCCTTCTGGAATTCGTCAAAGCCCATTGCGATCGTTAAAAGTTTGATGCAAGCGACTCTCAGGTTGATGATAGACTCATGAGTGCGATGCTCCGCTGGCTTCCCAGCTAAAGACTCGTCTGGAGCATCAGCAAGTGCCAAGGATTCCATAAGAAGCCGATTCAAGTGGTCATCGAAAGCAAGGAAGTCAGCCTTCAGTCCCAAATAGTACGTGATGGCATCAATGAAGCCGATTTGGACCCCAAAAGGAAGTGCTCGCAAAGGTTTGGCATATATCGGTTGGATGCAGCGGTCTTTGCTCGGCTCGAGAAGTTCGTGGATTTCAGCTCCAACCTCCTTGGAGATAATCTCCAAAGCTCGCTTCGTTGCTTCCCGAACATGACGGTTCATGTGACATAATTCCACATTCAAGAAAGAACAGAGTTGGTAGAGTTTCGATGGACGAACTTGCTGGCCGGATTGTGTTGGGGCGGGGAGCTGGAGATCGTCCTTCGAGGCGTTCTTGGAGCATCGGTTGAGGAGAAGTTCGAGAGTGTCTTGTGCACCTCTTCGAGTCTTTGCGGGTAGATCAGGCGGCATGTCCTTGATGACATACATAAGAGCCTTGACGAATTCGATCTGACGATCCTGGATCCACGCATCGCCCATATTGACTGCGGTGATAAGGAGGTGAATGCCCAAGCTTCCGCCTGCCTTAGAGAACCATTCTTCCTCGTAGCAGTTGTGGCAGAAGAGGCTGCTTAGGTACCCGAAGAACGACAGGCGATAGATTTCCGTGTTCGACCCAAAGATTGTGGCGGTGGTGTCAAAAACTTCTCTGATTGCAACTTGGGCAGCGGCTCGGACTTCTATCATGTCAGAAGATAAGCATTCGACAATGGCATCGCCAAGAACCCTGCTGTCGATGCAGAGAGGGCCTTCCCCAGCCTTCACATCGAAAGGAAGCGTCTTCTGCTTCATTTCGGCCAACGATCTTCCAAGCTCCAGAATGGTGAGATGCTTGCAAATGTTCATCAACAGACTTGTAGCTTCAGTGGTGAATTCTGGCAACGAAACAGCAAAGATGGTGGCCTTGATGAGCTTTTTCAGCATCATGTCCTGACCTTCCTTCTTGAAGATCGATCGCTCTTTATGCGACGCCTCGAGCACAGAAAGGTCAGCGTCGCATTTTCTGGCCAAGATATCTTGAGCTTGGAGGCGTAGCAGTCTACCGAAGTCCTCTGGAAGATTGTCGACACCAAGGCGTAGCTTGAGCTGAGTCTTCACCAGATGCAGAGCTTGCTTCTTGTAATAAGCATCAGTCTTCTTAGCAGCAGGGCCCTTGGCGACCTCCATGAGCTTCCCAATTGCAAGATCAATACCAATCTCAGCAGGGAACGCTCTATCCTTCTTCGATCCAATAAGCTTGAGATCGAAACTGATTCGATCATCCGAGAACTCCATGAACGTAAGTGCTGGTGCTCCGGTCATGAACTTCCGGTTACGGCCTCCGAGCTTTCCAAGAATTCTCATGGTGGTATGAGCGTGGAAGTGACTATATGGTGTTGGTCTGAGGTGGTCGAACAGGGCAGTCATGAGCTCGTCGATCACAGGAGCCATGATGGGGTCCAGATAGTCAGCTGTCAAGTTGTCCACACACAGTTCCAGTGTGCGCAAGCCTTGGCCGACAAGGTCTGAGCCAGCTCTCAAAGCTACCACTAAGGGTCTCATTAAATAGCTGAGGTGGGGAAGAAGATTGCTCAATCTGGCTGGAACAGTAAGACAAAGTTCAACGTAGAGATCACGATCTGCAGGCTTTCTCGCTGCCAGGAGTAAGTTGTTCAACACTTCTAATAGCATTTCGAGCAGGGGTAGGATCTGCTTGTAGAGGTGCTCGAACTTTCCACCACCTATGCTGCGGAATAGGGATCGCAGTAGCAAGAAGTAATTCATTGGCTCCTCGGCAGTGGTCGAAAGCTCGATAGATTTGGTGACAATATCAAGAACATGTGGGAGCAGCACTTGCTCGTTCTGGTTTGAGAATAAGGTGACCGCCATGAATGCAAGCTTGAACAACCGGAGAAGAATGGATGACTTCTTCACATCGGATGTGCCCACTTGATCAATCCTATCCATGAGAAATCTGAGAAGCATACCTGCGAAGCTAGGAGATGTAGCTTCACTTGCCAAGAAGAATTGCGGCACGTGAAGAAGTGCAGTGTGCTCGAAGATCATCTCGTAAAGCTTTGGGATTTCTTCATGGAACACTTCATGGAATGTGGCTGGGTCGATACAATGGAACACAGTTGCGAAAGTCTCCAGGAGATCCTTCTCTTCCTTGCTGCTTGAGATCATGTAGTGGTTGGCCATAAACTCGACAGGTGAGGAGTACTGCGCATCGGTAGAAGGCTTTTCGATTTCATAGTAGCGGAAAACAAAGGCACCTTCGCGGAACAGCTTGATTACAACTTGCACCTCTTCAGCTGTGAAGCCATATGAAACATCCTGGAAATGTGCTGGTGCATTTGCCGCGTCGATTGGCGCACCGACATTGCAAGCCTTCAGCTGGTAGAAGGTGTTCTTCAATCCGTTCATTAGATTCTTGAATAGGAATTTGTTGTCTGCCACAGGGTCTGCTGCTCGGTCACGGGGATTTGATGTTTTGATCGGCATAGCAGTGAAAATGTCGATTTCGTCCCAGTCCGGTGGATGCTCCATATCTTTGAGGTAGTTATCCGGCGAAGCATCGATTGACTGCTGCGCATACAGTTTCGAAAGCTTAACAGCATTGGGGTACTGCCTGTTCATGGCTGCGAACTTGTCTCCAATAGCATTGAGAATCATAATCAGGTAATGGCGAGCATCTGCCTTGTTCGGCATCTTCGCAATACACTCTGCCATATTGAGAAGTAGCTTCGCACTCATGGTCTGAAAGCTGGTGCCAGGGAAGCTGTCCTGCAGATTCTTGGTATAAACTTCTACTGTCTTCCGAATCTGCTGTGGTTCCAGGGCATCTCGGACATGGTGTATCAAATCGGCAAGCATGCTGTATGCAAGTGGACGCATAGTCTCGTACACAGTTAGTCCGTCACCAATGAGGGTTCTCTCGTCAAGAAGCTCATCGATCTTCGTCAAGAAGATCTTGCGGAAGTTGAAATTGATAATGTGTCGTATGGCGACCAGAAGTTCCTTCCTGGCACCGGACTTCTCGCGAGGGCAGTCCTTTAGCAATCGAACTACAATATTGGGTAGAGTCGGCAGGAAATCGGTGAGTTGCTGAGAATACACCCGAAGTAAATACGCCAAGAAGCTCATCGTCTTGACCTGCGCTGTGATGAACTCTCCAAAGGCAGCTCGATTGCGGATATTAGGGCTGACTCCTGTGAATATCGTTCCCTTGGCAGCAGCATCGGCATGTGCCTGCTCCTGAGGTTTGGCTTGCAGCAACAGGACACTCTTGATCAACGGCACAAAGAGCTTGACGTTGGGCCCGACTGTGTTGCGATATACCTGGAAGATCGAGACAACGATGATAGGACACTCGGCGAGCACTTTGAACGATTGCATTCCCTTCAGTAACGGACGGGTCTGCTGTTGAGGGTCTGCTCCCAGATCCGACACTGAGGCTACCGGAGAGCCGGGACGAGGAGAATTCTGGAATGTCTGTGTACTTCCCGGCGTCGATGGGACATTCGACGAGGGGTTGTCCAATTGGTCTCTAACCACTGATTCCATCTGATCAAACAATTCCTGGATCAGGCTGAGGAAAGGCTGTACTTTGTCGGCCAGCACTTTCGTCTGATGACGCATGATATCCATGATCGTCTTGACGCATAGTGATGCATTCTCCTCATTGTCGACCCTGACCAAGTTCATCAGCAAGTCCACCACTTCTTCGGCATACGGCTCGAAAGGCTCTGGTGGGATGGTGGGCAATCGGTGGAGGATTTCGAGAATATGGTTGCGCAGTTTCTATACAATGCCGAGTCAGTACCCCGCCATCATTCCGTGGATTCCGGAGACCAACCTGTTCCGAAGATGTGCTGACGAAGACCGGAGGGCCCTTGAGTATGGTGATGAATATCGGCACAAGCTTCTTCAGAAATGGACCGTAGATATTGCCCGAGATGTAATGCTCCAGGCTGTCGCGCAACTGGTTCGCGGCCTCGACTTTGATCTTGACATCTGGAGGAGAAGTAGATAGATTAGCATTGGATCTATCTGCCAGGAAGGAATTTGTATAGATTAGGCTCGTTGAGTTGCCTGAGAGCCCCTCATGCTGGACTGGACATACCTGTGGATGGGTCGCCCAACCGCTGGACGACGAGATCTATAGTATTCTGAGCCATGTTTACTTTACAGCCCAGGCTGCGACAACTGCATTCGCGCTGGCGCAAGCCTTCAGAATCGACCGGGCCCCTTCATTCGAATGCAAAGTCCCCCGCGGTACAATATGTTTGGCGGCGCCGCAATGTGGTGGTTGTGAAGCTCGACAATTCGAGATGCTCCCAAATGCCCAAATGTAGGTAGGTACAGTATCGATCAGATAAACTGCTGCACTTAACGCGATCGCAGATTCCCCTCACAAGTATTATAAGTCGTAAATGTCTTTAGCTGCTGAAAAGAATGTGTCTAATTGAATCGAAATGATTACAAAGAATGAACCAGCCGTGAGGGTGGTGGTGGAGGAGGAGGGAGATAGAGTCTGGGGTAGACGTGGTGGGTGCTGATGTGAGGGCAAGGCTCGCTCGCATGTGAGGTGAGGCCTCTGAAGAACGCGATTTCGTGGAGGTGGGCGACGCCAGACTCCCGGAATCTTCGAGATCATGTGATGCGGATTATCAAAGGCCCGGGATCGACGCTTAGCTGGGCTTGGCGCGCTAGTAGCCGGTGGGCTAAACCGCGACACCGGCTAAATATGCCAAATATATTTGAGATTGTTTGGAGAAAGGTCGACACCAACTAGGTACCGGTCATTTTGAAGCTCCATCGGCGAGAAATTGTTTACATCGGATGGATTAACGACTCTCTTGCTGTTCAATAGTATCACTATGTCAGTAAGTAAGGGTAATTCGGATGAAAAGCACATTGCCTGTGAACATAAGAACGCATGATATCTTCATTTCCTTCATGACACTCATCCAAATGTTAACCTTCTAGCAGTAGACGGAACATCACAAGTAAGTTGCCTCAAACTAATTTTCTGACTGCCCTTCTGGCCTCCCTGACTCATTATACATGCATTCGAGTTCTTCTATGCATTTAACCTGGATCTCGCTCTCTGACAGGACAACTACCTCTGGAACAATGAACAACTTCTTTCCCAAGTCCTGATAAAGTGATTATCGCGATCTAATATTCTCCTTCATTCTTCCAAGCCTGTGATGAATCCCTTGAAAACTACCTAAATAGCAAAGCAGCCGCATGTGAAGAGCTGGATGAGATGTAAAAGGCATTGTGATAAGTGGGTAGTCTTTGAACAGGCTCCTCCGTTTGAATTAGCAGTAGATATACGAGAACCTTAACTATACTATGTTACTACTATCTTCTCTAGCAGGCAAAGATATCTGTAAGGCTGTCTGTCTTAGGTTCGTCCCCCACAAAAATACAAGCCAAGTAACGAGTACTAGTACATCTCCACCCAAACCAAGGACTCAAGTGAACACTTACGTAATTCTGGAATTTGAACTCATAGACCCAATTGCCATTTATTCTTTATCTTGTGGTAATATTGTGACTTCCAATCGGATATAAACGGATTCATAGACTATTTTAAGCTTCAAAGTATACATCCCTCCTTAGGTCGAACGTAGAACCCATCTATCAGCTCATTCAAGCCTACCTCTGTGGCAGTACCTACTCATCATCTCGTGCTAGAAGTCCTAAATAAATGACTGAGCTAATATCTCACCATATCAAACATCCAACATCCAACTTCCTAGTACATTTCAAAATTTGTCAAACGTCCATCCGCTCATGTATAACTAGAAGGAAAATCAGACTATGTATAAGTCTATTACAAGCCTCATACCCCCCGACCCCCCGAAACCTCGTGATATGGCTACATCACAGCTATCCATTAGACTCTAGCTACATTATACTATCTACCAGTACCACAATGTCATCCTTTGGAGCAATTATCCACGGTCAGGCGAATAAAGAAGTACCGGAAAAATCTACTTTACTAAAAGCTTCATCATTCAGTCCGACGACAAGGAAAATAGTTGAGTGTACGGCTTACGAGACACTACTTGGTCCAAGATCTGGCGGAAGCGATGGTAAACAGAGCAAGAAATCCCTCGGCCAAAATTGCGAAATCCACGAACGCTCTCTCACACGGTCTCACACACGACAATTAGAATCCCGACGATGAATCAACGAGAAGATTTCTATTAGGGTGCAGCAAATACAGTAAATGATGTGACGCACGCTTAGTTTTGTTGGTTCAGTCTCCTGATCGTATCATGACTTCCACACCTTCCGACGGTAAAATCTGGAAATTGTTCTATCAGAGCCAGTAATCACCTTGATCGGAATCTTTCAGATCTCCTGCGAACGTTCGCCTTGTTCTCCATTAAGCTCCATACTCTCATTTTCATCGAAAGCGCATTTTATCTGCCCATGCAGTATCCATCCCGGAACTTCCGAAGACGAGGTGTACCCGAATTACATGTCAAAATAAGCCGATTATTAGACATTGATGTACACACATGGACCAAAACATGATTTTATTGCCATACAGTCCGAGCAGTAAGCAAGTCCTTGGTCCGATAACCTGGTTCGAGACACAGTTTTGAACCAGCATCAATTTGAATGAAAGGATTGAACAAATCTTGATCTGGATTTCCTTTTTACGCCTACATTTGACTCAGCAATTGGACGATATCGTGTTCTTCCATTGCTGGAAAAATGTGGCTGAAAAGGGCAGCCTGGCAGCAAGGGTATAGGAGAAACATCAGAACAATCAGCATTCCAAAACTTCACTTGACTATTTTAATTATGATTATCTGGACAGCTGGCTCGATATAGACGTCCTCTCATTCAAAATCGGATTGAGATTTGTCTCAGTAACAAATTCAGACTGAGCGAGAAGAGGGCTCGAAAAACACATAGTCAAATATGGGAAGCCCGGAACATTGTTCCAATTTGAAGAAGGCCATATGAGAAGGAAAAAAAGCTCGTTAAAGGCGTCTCCTCAACCCAAGCGGGGGCTGTCGTCGACCTCGAGTACAAACAAACATTTCGTTGGTTGTCTTGGCGCGAGCTGGAGTACCTTAGCGCTGAGGGTTGCAGGTCGACCTGGCCGCCCGGCCTGCTTATATGCCAGGTAAGACAAGCTTAAAATAAGGTGACACCCAGTTGGGATTCGATTAAGCTTAATCGACCCAGGAAGTGTAACGCTGGGAGTAGTGTGATGTTGGGCGACCTTTCTTGAGGCCGACCCTGATCTTGTGATGTTTGGCAGAATTGTCTCTGGCGAAGCAAATTGAAGAACTCGTAATGCATAGATCAATCAAAAATGTTGAGGAAGCAAAATTGTCACGTAGATTCTCTGACTAAAAGTAACGGGCCCGGAGAATTTTTTAGGCAATAGTTTGCCAACCTCGCACAGAAGTGCGATACTGAACGGTACCCCCTTTGAAGGCATGTTCTCGCTAAGCGTTGTGAATGCATCCCAGCCTCCTCCTCGGCAGTATATTCATGGCCATACATGACAAGTAATGACGGGTTTCTTGAAGCTATAGTAGTATACCTGGTAGACTACACTATGAAAGACACCAAAGACATGCCTCTCAAGAGGATGGCATAATCTGAGCATCAGCCACCTACCAACAACAAAGATGCGTAGTGGTTTCATGATAATTGTAGGAGATACGATGTAATGATGATCTTTTTACTTCCAACCAGGTTGTCAACCAGGTTGGTCTTGAGCGGTTGGAGACTCAGATAGTGCAGGCTGAAGCTTATGTCGGTCTGTCTGAAATCTAGAATGACATTTGAGACGAATCTACTTGAAAACGACTTTGCTACATTTTGGAAAAGTCAAACCCGATGGATGAGGCAAATCAAGAGCGTTACCTCGGGACAAAAGCTCAACGTCCGCGTAATATAGCCCGACTCATGGTCCTTATGGATACAAAAATGATTGACTGTCAGCTAGAGGTAGGAATGTCGGAAGAAACATGAGGGCCACTACAACGTTCTGAGACGGGTATACTGACAGGAGATTCGTTTGTAGAGTCGCTTAAATCACCACGTCCAATGATAATCTTGCCAGATGTTTCATACGGGCACCTGCTCGTAATAAATACGTAAGCTCGCCAGACACTTCAGCTAGACAAGCAACATGTTCGCGGCTCAACTTCAAAGAAAGCCTTGCTATGGTTAGAATACGCCTGAGCCACGGTGCGATGGTAAGGATGACGATCGCCACCTAAGGGATATAAAAAGCATTTACTTTTTCAGATTTATGCGTTGCGATTCTCCCGGAGAATTGCGAAGTTACTCAGCGATGCCGTGTGGCTGAGTGCTCAAACTTCCGGGACTCCACGCAGATCTTCACGAGATATGCGTCGGAGCGGGGTCTTTTAGAGGTTTCATAGGGCATGAAGTGGCGGGTGACTCCGAGGAAAGACATGATGCTGGTCTTTTCCAGCCCTTTCGCGGATCTCCAGGTCGAACAGAGTTTGATAGTAGCCGCTCGTCAGAAACAAAGCAGCAGCGACTCAGATCTACTAATTCAGTATTCTGCGATCACACGAGCGAAGGAATGTCCTCCGTATATCTCGATTTTGACAGAATATCATCCCGACTTTCCTATTCGATCGTGCTTGAGACAATTATGGTTTCACAGCGCTCGCTAGCCGGCAGCAGTCAGCCAGTCAAAGAACAGAAGCTGCAATTAAGATCGGTCGTAAGAAGGTGGCCTTCGGACGGCCAAGCAGTATGGCGGGACAGGGGAGCAACCTGACAGAAATGTCGAATAAGGGGGCCGGAGGGATAGGCTCTGAGCTATTCAGGCGGTCTCAGGGGACCACACTTTTTGGGCCAGCTGGACCAGGGGCAAATGCGCCGCATTCGTGGCATTGGGACGGTGGCCCGATCTCACTGGCCAGCCACCTCTGCGACCCTGCCAAGCTGTTACTCTATTTTACGCCACAATCATAGGCGAGAGGCGATCATGTCAGACAATTGGCTATCAGGACATCCATCAAACGCGGAAAATACCTCCTGGGCTACAGTGATTTTCTAGAGAAGGTGCTTCATCACTGATGAAATATGTGCCGCTTCATGGCTAAAATTTGTGCACATGTCTAGTCACATATCTCGTCAGGGGGATTTATTGACGGGCAATATGATATAATTCCCTCCGTACTATAATCCGAATGTTTCGCTAAGCATCGAAACAAATGTTCGTCAGCCTATCAAACCCCTGTTCCTTCCGGACGTCAGTGCTCGTCTGAACAGCGTGTCTCCCTGTGCCCAACCGATCATCTAAGCTTCACTTCTGTTTAGACCTCGGCGAAGCATGCCCAAGCTTTCGGATCTATCGAGCCTATCCAGAAAAGCTGATAATGTGGAGCCATCATAGTACGCGTTTGACAAGTGATCGTGTCTTGGACCTATTCTTTGGTGGCCACTCGTGGCTGTGTGTAATGTCCTCCCTGCAGCAATCCTCCGAATTGAGCAGCAGCGAGCAAACTGGGGAGCACAGGGGTTCAGTAGTGCCAGGCAGTGATCCGTAGCCTGCCCCTGAGGTTAATAGCCAGAACAGCACAGACAAAGAATATAAGATGGCCGGAGGTCCTCTGTTTCAATTGCTTTTTGACATCGACTCCCTTGGCATCATTCTCGATATCTCTGCATTTTTCTCAGGCTAGTCCTTTGTTTCTTCGCCTTTTAAATCATTCCAATCTGCCTGTGGCAGCTAAAACATCACATTCTTTCAGCAGACCTCGAGATTTCGAACATCCACCGATTATACAATCGATAAAAGTACATAAACCTACTACCAAGTCACACTCCTTCAACAATCCAGTTTACAGAGACTACCTCGTCCGGAACGACTACTCTCGAACCAAATCAATATGCTTTCATCAACCACACTCGCAGTCTTCGGACTCGCAGCTCTCGCTAGCTCGCACATGATCATCAATACTCCAGTTCCTTACGGAAAATCTTCTCTTGACAATTCTCCCCTACTTCCAGACGGCAGTGACTTCCCATGTAAGCAACGCCCAGGTGTATACAACGCAGAGGGAGCAAGCAACTCGTATCCTCTCGGGTCAACCCAAAAGCTTGCCTTCACTGGAAGCGCTACTCATGGTGGTGGATCTTGCCAGGTATCTGTCACTTACGACAAGGCCCCAACTAAGAACAGTGTATGGAAGGTCATCCACTCAATCGAAGGCGGTTGCCCCATCCAGGGAGTCGCCGGCAACAACGGCGACAACGCAAACGCCGTGAACCCAGACACCTACTCATTCACCGTTCCATCGACTTTGCCAACTGGCGATGCTACCCTTGCTTGGACTTGGTTCAACAAAATCGGCAACCGTGAGATGTACATGAACTGTGCTCCGATCACGATTTCCGGGTCTGCGTCAAAGCGGAGCGAGGATGGTAACGCCACACAGCTTGTAGAGCGCGCCACCGCAGCGTTCGATTCTCTACCAAACATGTTCGTCGCAAATATTGGCAATGGATGCAAAACTGTCGACTCTACCGATTTGAAATTTCCTTCCCCGGGAGATTCCCTAGATCTTCTTGGCAAAGCAACCGCTACCCCTGTTGCACCATCTGGCACATGTGAGACTGGAGCTGCCGGCGGTTCAGGTGGATCTGGAGGTGGCTCTGCCCCATCTGCTCCTGCTGCAACTCCCAAAGCTACTCAAAAGCCAACATCAAAGGGTGCTGGAATTCCTGGAGGAGTTTTTGCAACTGTTCCAGCTCCTGCCGTCAGCCAATCTACACAAGCACCCGTGGCTTCAGCTGCTCCAGTTGTTTCTACTGCGCCAGTTGTCTCCGCTGCCCCAATCGTCGTAGCTCCCGCTCCAGTCGTAGCTCCCGCTCCAGTCGTAGCTCCTGCTCCAGCTCCTGTCGCACCCGTTACGAGCCCAGTTGCATCTCCAGAGAGCCCGGCGTCCAGCCCAGGAACTTCAACTGGACCTACAGGTCCAGGTGTAGCAAAAGTTGTGGGAAGTGCTTGTACTGAGGGAATGTGGAACTGCATTGGAGGGAAGTCATTCCAGCAATGTGGAAGCGGAACTTGGGCTGTTGTTCAACCGCTCGCTGCTGGCACTACCTGCGCTAGTGGAGAATCTTCTGCCATTGCCATCACGGCCATTGGAAGCAAGGCAAAGCGTGCCATCAGATTCTCAAGTGCTCATGTACGTCGTCACCTTCACAAATCATAGATCTTCATGCTTCATCGCCGGCCGATAAGCACAGTCTTTCTCTTCTTTGCATTTGGGATGGAGCGATTGGGCGTTGGGAAAACTTCTTGTACATATTACATACCTTTCGAGGCACTTTAGGGGGAGTTTTGGGATCTGGAAGACAGATTTGCATGCATGAGGCGAGACACAAGAGAAGGGCATCTTTACTAAAATAGCTCACTGACTCAAAACACTTTTTGACATCAAAATTTTGTCCACATCATATTCATCTCGTGCTATACATAAAATTCAGTGAATATGCAGTGATCTGATTGACATAACTGATAACACCCATCACAGCATCTTCAGTCGTCGGACAGGCACAATTGGAAAGCTGGCCAGCGCGTTGGCACTTGATTCGAGTCAGTTGACATGTGCTCGGTGCACGAGCACGCCTGAGCTCGAGTTTCGTTTCGTGGTGGCATGCGAGGTATAGATGGCGGAGCAAATGTGACAGCGGAGATTATTTTTGGAGGGGGCGAAGCTGAGGCCAAGTAGTCAAACTCGATCAGACGTCAATATTTAGAGTTTTCAAACTTTTGAGTTCGAGATGAAAGTTTAATGGTGATCAACAAAGAAACAAGGATTCGCGAATTCTTGTCCGGATACGGTTGAATATCGGCACGGGTAGATCTGCTCGGCTATCGGGATCTGAGATGTTAAGCGAAATGTGGGGTAATCAATAAATTAGCGACTTCCCCTCGTCCACTTACACTACTCTGGTCTGGTCTGAGAATCTTAAACGGGTCTCGTCATAAGGCCTTCGCCCTTGGTCCGCAATAATTCTCAGTGGGGTATGGTAAGTGTTGTGAACGGTCGATTGCCGTCCTGCCAACATGACTCCGCTTTTGAAAGCCATATTTTGCTATGACGGGCTAGGTGATCACTAGAACTCGGGTCTCAGATCCACAGCTACCCCGTCTTCGAGCTGCCACAATTTTGATGCCATTCTAAGGACCTTTCATATCTTCCCCGCGACAAATATATTTTCATTACTTGGTAGTGATATCGAACAGCTTATTGATTCCTCAACGCTCACTATCACTACTGAAAGTTTGCCTGGACACTTCTTATCAAAAGCGCGATGTCCGATCCAAACCCTTTGCCGACAGTCAATTATGGCAGAAATACCAACAGAGCTGATGTTTTGATCGTGGGAGCAGGTCTATCTGGCATGACGACAGCCATTGACATGATTCGCAAAGGAAACGGGCGGAACTTCATCATTGTAGAGAAGGGAAACCAGGTCGGAGGTACATGGAATGATCAAAGATATCCTGGATGCTGTTGCGTAAGCTATCTCAGCGAGATTTTCAATGTCTTCAACTAATTCTAAGCTCATAGGACGTTTGGTCACATTTATACTCTCTTTCATTCGAACCGAATCCGAGCTGGACCCGAGAATACCCTGGACAGGAAGAGATTCTCGACTATCTTGTTGACCTGGCTCACAAGTACAAGCTATACAAGCACATCCGATTCAACTCTGCTGTAGAAGAAGCTAGATGGGACGAGACAAGCTATACTTGGAAGACGAAGATCGCCCGATTAGGCAGCAAAGACTCTGAGTTCGGCGAAGATTATACAATCACCTCAGATTTCTTCGTCTCTGGCGTTGGACAGCTGAATGTGCCGAAGTATCCCGACATTAGTGGTATCGAATCTTTCTCGGGAAAATTGATGCACTCTGCAAGATGGGACTGGGACTACGATCTCAGAGACAAGAAGATTGGAATCATTGGCAATGGCGCCACCGCCGCCCAGATTATCCCAGAGATCGCAAAAGTTTGCAAGAGCCTGGTAGTGTTTCAAAGGACCCCAAATTGGGTCATTCCTCGAGACGACAAGCCTATTACGCCTATGCAGCAGGCGATTTATAAATACGTTCCCTTCGTCCGCCGCAGGTATCGTGCAGGACTGATGGACTTTAGAGAGTCGTTCTTTGAAGTGGTCTTTAATACAGAATCTCCCGTCCATGAGACGATGATGAGCATGTCCAGGGGCCACAAAGAAGCTCAACTTCCGGGCGAGAAGTACGCCAGATTACGGGAACAGCTACAGCCTCACTACGCAGTTGGTTGTAAGCGTGTCATCATATCAGACGACTATTTCCCGACATTCACCAAGCCTAATGTGACTCTCGAGACCAGCGCCATCAAGGAAGTCACACCAAGTGGTGTCGCCGTCGAAGGTAGCAAGGAACACCAATTTGATTTGCTTGTTCTGGCTACTGGATTCAAGACTACGCAGTTCATGTACCCAATTAAGATATATGGTTCCGGTGGGAAGTCAATCGAGGACATTTGGAAGTCTGGCGCTTCTGCGTATCTCGGACTCACTGTTCCTAACCTTCCAAACTTCAGCATGCTTTACGGTAATACCAAATGTCAAAATCCTGCCTTTGACATCTTACTGACCTGCTTGCCAGGCCCGAATACCAATCTCGGTCACAACAGCATCATACTTATGATTGAGGCTCAATCCCTGTATATTAATACGTTAATAAGCAAAATAAAGACCGCAAGATCCAAAGGCGAAAAGCTTCGAATCGAGCCTAAGACTTCGGTCGTGGAGAATTACAACAACGAGCTTCAAAAACGACTGGGCAAATCGGCATTTGCTGACCCGAAGTGCAACTCGTGGTACAACAATGAAGCCGGGCTCATAACCAATAATTGGGCCGATGCTGTCATTCCTTATCAGAAGAGGACGAGCTCGATCAATTGGGATGACTATGATGTCAATGGTTCTGCTGCGGAAGGCTTGAAAGCAGAGGGGACAACCAAGTGGTCAAGAGTGGTGGAAGAAACACAGGTATCGAATTCATTTATTCTCACGGGATTGCTCACTACAGCAGGAGCTGTTGTAGCCGGCGCCTTGTACAGGAACTCGATCAGGGCTATGCTAAGAAACTGATCACTGGGAGGACGTTGGGGCTCTGGAAATTTATTTTTGCTCTGTATGCACAGTTGCGTGTGCATTTCACTCGAGTGATACAAACAAGCTGAAGAGTCTTGTAAACTTTGCAATGTAATAAATCCATGTGAGACCTCTTTCAAATTCCTCGGCTGACAACGCGTTGCGACCATGCGATTTTTGCCCCCAAGGGTACCTTAGTCGCGATAGGCTTGATTATCCTTCTCGACCTCGAACACGCAGATACAGGTCGATGGTGACTTGAAAAATCCGAACCGGATAGAATGTGCACGGAGATTGTAGCTGGAAGTGTGTGAGGTTCAGCTGATGACAACTTCCTTGTGATGTTTCTCAAACCCTGGTTGCCTAATAGCTTAATGCTTTCCTTTCTTCTTCGTAGCAGAGCCATCGTCCTGCACGTATCCGCCCTTGACAAAAGCATCCCTGGCAACTGTATTAATGATACTGAAGCGCTTCGGGCCCAGCTGATGACCACCATACCACCTAGTAACCACGACCATGACATTCCAAATATCCATCAACTGCATCAAATGAAGAACTCGTCCTCCAGCAGCTGTTTCTCCATCATCATCACAATCTTGATATGTCACCCCGTTGTCACCCTTCATCCGCCACGCTGTGATATTGTGTGTAGCCGACCGGACTTTCTTACCGCTGTCTAGTAGAATTTGCAGATACCCTTTGGCTTGATCCGGCGACGTAACTGGAGCAGACCGAGCAATAAAGACGGACTTCATTTCCACAACAACATCTGACAAGATCCAGGGCACTTGATTGGAATCTAATTTATCGGTTCCGATTCGGGTGGTAGATCCTCGTGTGCTGTCGTAGGGAGCTGTGGCTTCTTCGTTGTGATCATTCTCGGTTTGATGTTCCTCGGTATTGGGCATGGCACTATTCACTTCTTCTATCACATCGAACAGACACACCTCGCCAGGCTGATATAATCTACCAAGAACATCCCTAAAGACGGCAACAATATGTGCAGCATCGCCTTTCCTGGCGGGCTCTCCAGAGCTCTCCGTCCCGAGAACAGCTGGCGGGGTAGAGGGGTAGTCTTCTGGAAACCGCAATCTTAAGGAGGCATCGTGCTGAGGGAGTCGTAAAATGTACACATCTTTGCTGCTCGTTGAAGTGAGCGACTCATCTCCGTATATGGAATTAATGGCTTCCACCTCATTCTCTAGATCCTCGTTCATCGTGCAAACCGTGGGCCCTCTGTCGGAGATGGTGGTTGGTTCGTCTCTAGCGCTTATCCCGACCCTAAACTCCTCGGTAGACGCCTGAGGTTAGATTTAGCGCCGAGGTTGTACAGAATGCGTCTTTTGTATCTATTTTCATATTCAGCAAAAATTCTGCCACCAGTGAAAGCTGCGTATCAAACCTACTCCGCCTTTACACTTCCTATCTTGGATAAATTTGGACGGCAACTGATTCGCAGAATATGCACATGCCGTCCTACACAGTGCCGGCCCAGGAGTCTAACCACATAGACAATCTCAAGCTACTCGGTTCACTGCATGTCATTGCAATCAATGCCTGTGCCTTCAAGCAGCCTGAGCTATTGCCTGCTTTCACTTGGTCTTCTAGCCAATTGAGAGTGGGAAAATGCCCCGCTGTTATTATACTGATGTTGGTGTTTCACAGTCGCTTGCTTTGCATATGTACCAGATGGTATTCATTCTTATTCGTCTTTCGTGAAGCTTTTGATTTATTTTGTGTCTCTGATCATTCTAATCCTCACTTTGATATTCTTACCGTTTGTTTCGTTCTTATTTGGCATTGATTGCGTATTATATATACTATCATGAGCTTCTTTAAGAGGGACGGTACTTTTCGAGAGCTTCCTAAACCCTCTTTTACAAACACAGTTTCGGCGCTGTGCTCGAAGCAGCAGACTACTGTTGAGGTCACCAAGTGGGAGGGTAGGCAATTTCCGTACCCAGATCATAAAAGTCCTCGGTCCAGTGAAGGCACGGGATGGTGGAATTGGAATACACCTATGCGTTACTTTGGCTTTTTAAAAGGTATGGGATGCCAGAACGACGCACACATTAGGTATTCGGGCCATTAACCTGCCACAGTCGAGTATGCAACAGGTTGGAGACCAGCAACATTACAGGCTCAAATTCTAGCACCCTTTGTACTCTCCTCATTAGCCATCATCGTCACACTCGAGATACTATCCCATATAGGCTCAGCTGCAGGGAATGGCGGAGGCCTGGCTTTTGCAAAAGATGTGGATAGCATCCCAGTTGCAATCACATTCGGGTGGGTTTACCAACACCTTGGCATATCATAGGCTGACGATCATCAGTTATCTATATCTTCCCACAGTTATAGCAGTATGCTACAGTATGCTGTGGAGGTTCGTCAATGTTTCTTCCTTTGGAATCACCGAATGCTAATAGCAGTGCAGCTGGGTAGATCTTGATGTGAAGCGTCTTGAGCCTTGGTTCCAGCTTTCGAACTCGAATGGTGCCACAGCACACGATTCTTTGCTTCTGAAGTACCCGTTTGACTTTCTTCCATTCGTTCCAATCACTGCCCTGCGGCGCCGGTAGGGAATTGCTGTCGTGAATTAAACAGTAATCAAGCTAAACATCACAGGCACTGGGGCGTATTCCTTGCTGGTACCATCATGCTCATGATCTTTTGGATCGTTACTCCACTGCAATCTGCCATTTTCAATGCACGTACTGTAGAACGATCGTTGGTGGTAGACATGGTGACCAGTGGCTCTCTGGTACCACTCCTCAATCAGACTCGCGCCCTGAATGCGAACTTCCTCAACACGGGCTACGGGATATCGTGGCTTGGGCAAAATCTTCCTGCTTTTACGCATAGAGAATTTGCTATCCTTCCTTATCAGCCAGCGAAACCTCCCACCAAGCAGCCATCGACGGAAAACTGGTCAGCCGTCGTGGATTCATTCAGCACGAACATCACGTGCTCGCCTGCTGAAGTTTCCATGAAGCAAAATAGTTACACTTTCAACAACGGAAAAGGCTGCATTGTGTCCCAGATAGCGTTACCAGACACGCAAAACGCAGATTTCATGGTCACTTACATTGGCTATTTCGATGATCCGCACGCGTCCTATGCTCTGCAAAACCCAAATTGCTCGAAGGAATTTTCGAACAACTTCTTAGCAATCTGGGCTTCAGCAGCTGCACGAATTGACACTTCGCTATACAGCAATTTCACAGCTATTTTCTGCGAAACAAGCTACGTCTCTCAAAGAATGCAGGTTCAGGTCAACGCATCTTCTCACGAGATCCAGAAGCATGCCGTCAATAACGAAGAAAGTTCAGTCCGGCTGCAAGATATTTTCAATGTCACCAATTTTGAATATCTTCTAGGCACTGGTGTCTCTCCAGGTACCCAGAGGGCAAACCTTCCGGACATGACCGTCCTGGAACAATTCCCACGACTAATTAGCTACAATTTGACGCAACCTGTCTCAAACATGGTTGGTTTCGCTGTCGGATTGAGTGCTTTCCCTGTGGAAGAGCTAGAAGACCCAGCACGGTTACAGCAAGTTTTCCAGAAAGCCCATCAAATTCTTTTCACGTCTGCGTTCAGCGCACTCACGACAGATGTGGGTCCGTACAACGCGCGGGTCGGTTTGATAACTGATCGACCCGGAGCTATCGCAATTGTGCGGCCAATCTCTATCATTGTGGAGGTAGCAGTCGGCATCATCATGTGCCTGACTCTTGCTCTATGGCATTACTCAAGTCAGCGGCGTTCTAACCTTATCTCCGATCCAGCATCTATTGCTGATGTTATTTCACTCACCAGCAGTGATCTTGATTTGATGGCTGGGTTCAGAGATGATGGGATGTTGACGGAAGAAGATCTGGAGCAGACAATATTAGATCACAGATTTTACCTTGAAAGTGACGACAAAGGCCACCCTAGCATACGAACTGACAAGATATTCGCTCGCGGCAATGCCATGGTGACGAGGCCATCTATGAGCAAGACAAGCACAATTGATACTATGAAACCCATTCGTCCCGTGGAATTGCGACTGCCTGTCGGAGGCCTGCTTGTCACACTTTTGCTAGCCGCTCTTGCTGCGCTACTAGTTCTTTCGATAACAAGCGCACGTAGCAATGGTAGGTCTACCAGCATTAGAGGTTACCGAGTCAGCTATTCTAACGTCTCAATGTAGGTATATCCCTCCCTTCCGACAATCCCGTGGTTCTGTCTATATTGGAGAATTATCTTCCAACCATTTTTGCAACACTCCTCGAGCCAGTGTGGGTTGTCCTCAACCGACTTCTCTGCCTCTTACAGCCCTTCGATGAGCTGAGGAAAGGAAATGTTACTGCAGCACGCTCCGTGAAGGCCAAATATACATCGTTGCCACCACAACTTGTTGTGTGGCGAGCACTAAGGTCAGGGAATTTCCTGCTTGCTGCTGTGTGCACTGTTGCCATGTCCATCAACGTACTGGCAGTCGCCCTCTCAGGTCTCTTGAACGAAAACCTTGCAACGGTCGTTATTCCCATGACACGTTATCAGACTTTATTGCCAAGCTTCAATGGAACAGCGATATTCAATCGAACCCTGAAGGCTGTTTCGGTTCCTACAGGCAATCACTACGATCACTTTTACGTTGCATTATCGAACCTCACCGATGGCACTCCTTTACCATCCTGGGTTGATGAGAATTTCTTCTACCTCCCCTTCGATCTCCGATTAGCCGAATCTACAAGCGCGTCCGGAACGCCTGCGAAAGTCCAGGAGTATCGAGGAACCACCACTGGATTTGGAAGTAATTCAACCTGCACAGAACTGAAAAGTGGCAAAGGCCCAAACACGATCCAATTCGAACCCACACGAAATGGTACACAGGCAAATCTCACCATGTCATACCTTTCGCCCAATGGAACAGCGGTGACCTGCTATACCCATACTTGGAACAGAATCGCCAATGAGACCGTTCAATTTACTGGAGAGTTTACCTCAAGTAACCGATCTTCGCTGGAGATTGTAAAGAATTTGACGCCGGCCACTGAGCTAGATGATCCAGAATTTTGTGGCTCAATTATTCTTGCTGGGTGGGCGCGAGTAGGTTCCAACGTCACGAGCACCCCAGGAGTTGCAAATTCGACCGATTCGCTAGGACGCAGTCTCGACTACAATTTTATGAGCTGTACGCAACAGTTGCGTATTGCTACATTCGAGGTCTCGGTGGATGCATTCGGACGCATTCTCAAGGCAAACCGAATGACCCCAGATGTTGAAGAGCCAGAGACCTACTTCACAGGAAATGCAAAGGAATCAGATCTATTTCGGCAGGTGAATGATCTCCTTGCCCCACCAGCGATTGATGGCACGACATGGCATGCAGATAATATTACTACCGACTGGCTTAACTCACTTCTCAGGCTCGCTATCAAATCTGATCGCCTGATCGACCCATCCTTCCCTGCTCCGAGATTTATCGACACAGCTCCAATGGTACAGTCTATGGTGGCACAGCTTTTCTCCATTCTTATGAGCCTCAACACAGAGATGTTCGAGCGTTCTCCTACACCTCTCGAAACGACTGGTGGCATTGTGGTTGTCGAACCTCGCATATTCGTCACCCAGTATATGTTTCTGCTAGCCGTTATCATTCTGGCCATCAACATCATTGTCGCTGTCTGGTATTACTCTCATCGACCGAAAAGATTCCTACCTAGGATGCCGACTTCCATTGCTTCTATCATGGCGTTTGTATCAGCCAGTCGTGCGATGGAAGACTTCAGCAAATCGGAAGGGAAGAGTGATGTGGGGGATGATACTGTATATGCCTATGGTCGCTTCGTGGGTACTGATGGGAATACACATGTTGGTATCGAGCAGCAAAAATATGTGGTTCCACTGAAAAGCAAGAATCCTGAAGTGAGGAGGCGGCGATGGGGCTGGGGAGCAAGGAAAGAAGATGAGCGGCAGCCTCGAACTTGGATATAATTTTGCAAAAGAGTTTGAGACACTCAAGTGGCATCGCTCCTAGGTTTTCTGAAATATAGAGTTTTTTGTATATATTATTTCGATAAGAAGTTGTCAATAATATAGCTTTGTCTCTCAGATAAAATTCGCCTTCACAGCGTTTTTAAAAGTTCTTTTGATTCAATTACTCTTCCGATTCCTACTAGGACCATATCATGGGCCTACCCCAAAGCTGCATTCAAGGCTCGATCAAGACCACACAGACATGACATGGTTGAGAACCCGTTACCTGTGAAATATATCGTCTCGCTTCTGATCTTATTTCCAGCAAGGTCTGATGCATGGTACGTCGTTTCATAATTGCTGGGTACTGGCCCGCGACCGTAGTCGTGGTAACACAAGCAAAAGCGCTTGACATCTGTCTAGTGTTTATTCTTATTGCAACATCTACTGCACCATGCCGTCTCTTAATCAACGCATGGTAGTTCATCAGCGCCGGTACTCAAATACTGTCTTGCAAACATAGCTCATGAGATTTACCTCATTCGAATCAAAGTAGCGCTGGAACTGAGGTCTATATCGTGATCATATGTGGCGAAGGATATTTCCACGAGGGTAAAAGAATTTCTTTGACTCGACTTCAAGACTTTCCAGCAAGTTGCACAGGAAATGAACCGCATTAAGGGGAGCTTCACGCTGTCACCAACCATAAGGAACGGGCCGCGAGATGTGATACAAGTGTTACCGCCGCCTTCGCTTCATCCAAACGGAAAGCACAACAAGCGCCGTCTTCTTTGGATTAAGCATGGCCATAGCAGGCCGAGTAGTGCAACACAGGAGGGCTCTTCCCTGACCTTTCCGACGATCAGAGCGGATGGCACAGTTACACATCATCTTGTACCTCCCGCGCATTCCTTGTCCTCGAGTTATGATAAGGTCGAGTTACATGAACCTCGAACCACCAACGCTCATGTCGTACAACTGCTTGCCCGCGCTTGGAAAGACATTCTGAGAAGAATATATGATCCCGGGAGGAGACGTTTACTTGGAAAAGCAGGACAGCCGTATTCATGATCCATCTCATGGGAAGTTTGGTATCGGATCAGGACTCGCACACCAAGAAAATCACAAGATTCGTCCCCCGACCGGCCCCTAAATGACACATGAAGGCACCCGCTAGTTTTCGAAGCCATCAGATAAATGAAGGAGTTCGAAAAATGTTTTTAAGTATTGTCCTATCACAAGTTCGTGGCGTTAGAAGCGCATGCTGAAATGAAATTACCCACCAGCTGTCTCTTCGCCAGAGAAGAATATGTGCAAGCTTGTCCCATCAGAATCCAGTCCAAGTCTCTCTGGGCACGATTTCGGAACACAAATAAACCCAAACTAGAATGCTCCCTTACACCCCTCCACCGCACCAAATATTCGTCTTGCGAGGCAATCTTTCATACAGTCCCTTCCTCATCCTCTTCAAATTTACCACCCTTAACTCCATACCTCCAGCCTAAAAATCCACACAGTCCCAGCACACATCCCAAGCCTATACCATCCACACCCATCGAGAAGATACGGATATTATATCTCCTAGTAATAAATAAATGTGCGGCATCTATACTACCCATCATCCACTCATCACATTCTACCTGCGGCTCGTCTGTAGTATTTTCCAACTGCGCTCTTTCCATTCCATATCTTTCTTTCCACGCATATATATCGGTAAGGCGAGCCATGACAGTACCACTGGGGCAAAGGCACCGTCGCTGGAGGTACACAGCAAATCGTCAAGAAGGGAGGGTTTAGGGTGTAAATGGGAAGGCTTGAGGATCTTGTAATGGCGCAGAGTGTATTTTGCTATGCCGAGTAGTGTGCCAATCACGGCGCCAGTCTGCAGACCACGGAAGCAGACGTGAGAAAATAGGTTCAGGCGGGCCATGTTTGGTCTTCGTTCGCCGGAACGTGAGGAGGCGTAAAGAGCGGCATTGTTGCGTGGTTGGAAGTGCTGGAGATAGTATGATTTCGAAGAGGAATATTATCTGGGAACTGTAGCTAGAGCTGGATTAATCTAGGCAATAGGCCTGTTGATAATTAATAGATGGAAGCAAATGATAGGATAGCAGGGTCAAGGCCGAGGATGGGTTGAGGCTCAAAACCGTGTTATCTAGTGCCACCCATAGCTGCCAAGGCTAGGGTTTGAATGTATCTGAGATAGCAAGTCACTCGCATCTGCCAGTTCAGCGAGAAGAGGTCCCCAAGCAGTTTTAAATGAGCGGGCTACTGTTGATAAAACTCTCTGAGTTGACATCAAAAGCGGAGGTGGGAATTGAGTTCGTTCAGGATTCTCGCGCCAAATGCAAGCGAGTGCTAGTACGACGAATTACGAAAGTACACTTCACTATCTTTAGACTGACCATATTATCACTGACGAGAACGCATATATCTCACGAGGTATATATCGTACGAAACCTCTCTATCATGGCAATTGATCATCGAGGGTTCTGGTCATATCACACCTTATTATCTCATGCTACGATGATTTGGCAGAATTCAACACAACTCGTCGCCTCTGCTGGCATTCGCATGCTTCTTCTGCTTCATGACCAGATTCGAGCACCTAATCACATTATTTATACCTGTCATGTATATCTTCTCTTTGGTTCCGTCTGATACTTGCAGCTCCCAGATTGAAGATCTCATCTAATCATTCACGATTTGTTTGAATTCGTGTTCATATGGTCATACCGTAGTTGTAATGAAATACCGTCCCAGTGCTCCGTGCTACTGTACCTATCGGTATTAGTGTCCGGCTCTGGCGCCCGAAGCCGAGGACTACGGGGAGAGCTCGAAGGTGGAGAGCTGAGGGCCAGATGTCACCCCGCATTAGAGCTATCGACCTTTCTCTACGGATCACGCTGAGGTTGAGTAACTCTCTGAAGCTTGAGAAGTTCCACTGTCATTGCCTCCCCGACTTAATTACACTTTTCCTTTTTCTGTGCTTCACGTCAGTGGTAAAAATGTCTTCCTCTGTAGTCCCCCGAAAGCTATGGGAACATCCCAATCCCAAAGGTACAGAGATGTACCGGCTAATGCGAGAAATAAATCAAAAACACAATCTCAGACTGAAGGTTGGATCCCTGTTATTACTACTTTCCGAACTCCATTTTGACAATAACCACAGACTTTCTGGGAACTTTACCAATACTCAATCAATAACAGATCTAAATTCTGGGACCAGGCTTTCCATTTCCTGGATATCATACACGACGGCTTGTATAACACCGTCGTAGATGAATCCGCACGAATTGACTCAGTACCCATCTGGTTCAATGGCGTAAATTTGAATTTCGCTGAAAATCTTCTGTACTCCCGTGTCCGTGGCGCACCGTCATCACAGCGAGGAAAGTTTGGGAAGGAAGATGACAAGATCGCTGTCACTGAAATCAGAGAAGGGTACACCGAAGTACGGGATGTTACGTGGGGACAGCTGAGGAAGGAGGTTGAGGTACTAGCTGATGCTATGAAAGCTCATGGAATAGGGAAGGGCGATAGAGTGGTGGTTGTGGCGAGTAACTCGGTCGATACGTTGAAAGTGTTTCTGGCTATCACGTCGCTTGGGGGACTATTCAGCAGTAGCTCGACGGACATGGGTGTGCAAGGAGTTCTACAGAGAGCTTTACAGGTGACGCCTAAGGTATAAATTACTTGAATTTCAGTAGCGATTTTAGCTGACATGTGTAGTACATTTTTATGGACGACTACACAATCTACAACGGTAAGAAAGTTGATCTGAGAGATAAAATGCAACACATCGTCGGAGGCATGAAAGATATCACTGAGTTTGAAGGAATGGTTTCCATGCCTCGCTTCTCAGATCCTGTTGATATCAGCAAAATCCCCAGAACGCAGACACTGGCAAATTTCGTGTCGCAAGCAACTGGCAAAGCTCCAGATTTCGAACCGACGGCTTTCCATGATCCTTTCTTCATCGCCTACTCTTCCGGAACAACAGGAACCCCAAAATGTATCGTCCATTCCGTCGGCGGTTGTATACTATCCTCCGCGAAAGAGACGAAACTACACGGCGAGGTCACCTCCAAGAGCGTTATCTTGCAATATACTACGACAGGCTGGATAATGTATTTTAGCTCAGTTATGAACCTTCTTACTGGTGCGAAAGTCGTGTTATATGATGGAAGTCCTTTCCAACCTGATCTCATAACGTTCGTGAGGATGCTAAGCGAGCAGAAGGTTACGATGTTGGGAACAAGTCCGAGATGGATGCATGAGATGCAGAAGAATAAAATCTCGCCGAGAGAAGTGGCGGATTTGAGTGCATTGAAACTGGTGGGTAGTACGGGTATGGTGTTGAGTGATCAATTGTTTGAGTGGTTCTATGACGTGGGCTTCCCAGCTCATGTGCAGTTGGGGAATTTCTCTGGCGGAACTGACCTGGTAGGCACTCTTATATAAGATGTGACATATTGTGCTAACTTCTTTACAGGCTGGTTGTTTCGGAGCAGTACAATTTCTCCCGCACCTTCAAAGACTATTCACTGACCTCCGTTAGCAAAATCCACTGACGCCAGTCTACGTGGGCGGTACCCAAGGACCTACTCTCGGCACCCCAGTCTCGGTATACGACTCCCTGATTGAAGGTGGAAAAGGAATTCCCGGAGAACCAGTTCCCCACGGTACGCCAGGCGAACTCGTCGCACCCCTCGCCTTCCCAAATATGCCGGTCTATCTCTGGAACGACCCTTCCGGCTCCCGCTATTTCAGTGCCTATTTCGAGAAATACGATAACGTATGGACACACGGCGATTTCGTCATGTTTCATCCGATTACCAAGAATCTCCTATTTCTGGGAAGAGCGGATGGTGTGCTTAACCCGTCAGGAGTGAGGTTTGGAAGTGCGGAGATTTATTCTATCATCGAGGAGAAATTCCCGATGGTTGCGGATAGCGTTTGTGTAGGCCAGAGAAGACCGCAGGACAGTGATGAGAGTGTGATGTTGTTCTTGATGATGAAAGATGGAGAAAAGTTTACGAAGAGGTTGGTGGATGAGATCAAGAGCGCAGTTAGGAAGGGGTTGTCTGCTAGACATGTGCCGAAATATGTTTTTGAGACACCGGATATACCTGTAAGTCATTTTCACAGTTGTAAATGGAAGTGCGAGTGCTAACTAAATGATTGTAGACGACTGTGAATTTGAAGAAGGTCGAGCTGCCTGTGAAGCAGATCGTGTCCGGGAAGATAATCAAGCCTAGCGGGACATTGTTGAATCCTCAGTCATTGGATTACTACTATCAATTTGCGAAAGTTGAAGAGATGGTGGATCCAAAGAGCAAATTGTAGGCCAGAGACGTATATGCGAAAGCTCCGTACGTAACATGAAATATGCTTTTGACCTCAGGCCATTGCAACTTCCCCTTTGCTCTTCTAGAGCCATTCCCTTAGTCACTCATAAGCAATTCCTATTCCAAATCACGCAGCATGCTGTTCAAATGTTTCTTTTTAACACCTCTCAATCATATCCCACGGTACGTCGGCTTCTTCTCGTGCTTCCCAACTTAGTATTGCTCTTAACTAGTCTTAGGTATAGACATTCTCATCTTAGCAAATTACAAACCTTTGAAGATCGATTTTCATGCTAAAGGGGATCTCCAAATCTTTCTGCCAATCATGCAGGACTACAGACACATGCAAAAGGAGTAGGTAAGCAAGTGGCAGAGTCGAGTCCACGTGATGTGGCTTACAACACATGTCATTCCGGCATTTAGGCAACAGGCGTCTTTTACCATCATCACCTCTTCACCCGGGTAAAACTTATCGATCTCCAAACCTTGGGATTGCCTTCGACAAGAAAGAAAGATGTTGTGTGCAACTTGTTTGTCAATCGATTTCAGTGCTCTTTTGGCGGTATCTACGGAACGTAGTGAAAGGGGAAAGCATCATGCCTCCTTTGAGGATTTGCAGAAATCAGCTGATCAAGGCTGTGGCCTCTGCGAGCTGATCATTCATTCAACACTCGAAAGTCCTCGATTGCGCCTCAAAGAATCTGATAAAGAGGCATTAATGCTGGACAGAAAGCAAATCTACTTTGAACAACGAATAGTTACCCACAGTTACCTAACGTTCAATTATGACACCCGGCATGTAATCTTCGAGCAGTCTCCTGGTCAAATAAATGAGGAGAACGGACTCCAATTTTCATCTACTCTGGAGACATTCGTCCCCCCAGGCAAGTAATGAGAAGAATGTTGTATGCTTGCCTTGCCCTGCTAATGATTAGATTCTAGATTCTCGTATCGCTAAACGTAACCTGGTCTGTCTACGTCCCATTACAAAGTTTGCGGACTCAGAAGCCTGTTATGACCTCATTCGAAGCTGGATCAATGAGTGTCTTACATGCCATACTGATCTTTGTCCTTCCACGATATCGACTTTACCTACTCGCGTTGTGGATGTTGGTAGCGCCACGGCGTCACCTAAAATCGTGGTTACTAATGGTGCTATTGGAAGCTGGGTTGCACTCTCTCACTGCTGGGGCACGAAAGTCAGGTTTGTATTAGATTTGAAGAACCTTGAACCTTGGAAAGAAGCCGTATTACTAGAAGATATGCCTAACGCCTTCTCGGATGCTATCAAGGTCACTCGAAGGCTAGGATATCAGTATCTCTGGATCGACTCACTTTGCATTATCCAAGACTCACGCGATGACTGGCTGTCGGAGTCCTCACATATGTTAGACTACTACCAACACTCAGTCTTGACTATTGCACTCGATGATACCTCTGGCGATGAAGAAGGCTTTCTTCAGATCGCGAGGCCATTGGCATCTAATAATGTCATGGTGCCAGTGACATTGCATGATGAAACTGCCAGTCCGGTAAAGGAATTCTCGGAACTCCTTGGGTTTCGTAAAAAAACTCATAGAGCATATAAAGCATGCGTCTTAGATACCCGCGGCTGGGTCCTTCAAGAAAAGTTGCTTTCGCCAAGGACTGTCCACTTCCGAGCGAAATCCTTGCATTGGCAGTGTCAGACTCATGTAAAGTTCGAAGAAAAAGATGTCACTCAACTTCCTAACATGAAGTGCAGTCAGAATACGACTGCAAAGCTGGGAATTCTGCGAAGCCACGGTAACCATGTTCTGAACAGAACATGGTATAATATTATTGCAATGTATATGTCGCGCGATCTCACAAGACCACAAGACAAGTTCCCAGCCCTCGCAGGTTTAGCAAGAAGAGTAGCAGAAAACACTGGCTATACGTATAAAGCTGGAATTTGGCTCGAGAATTTTCATTCCTGCCTTCTATGGTTTATTCTAAGGACGACAGGAGAACGAAGCGAAGTTTACATAGCGCCAAGCTGGAGCTGGGCATCTTGTCCGGGGCTCTCCAAATGCATATAATCTTACAGAGGTCTTATCAGAGCTGGCTTATCTTCAAAAAGACTTTGGGCCAAAAGCAGAACTCATAGATTGCCAGGTGACGCTGGAGGGTTCCGACATTTATGGGGTGGTTAGCGATGGAACAATTACCTTGAAGAGTGCCTTCCTTCAAATGTCGAACTTACCACTCCTTGCCTGGGGAATTATACTGGATAGTTTATCCTCACCGCCGAATCCTGGGGATAAGTGGTGGACTTGTGAGCTTAATTGCGAATTTGATGAGATTGCACCTAAATCAATTGTACCGATTAGGTACCCCTCGGATGACGAAAGACTTGAGAACCTTTTCCTCTTTCAGATCGTAAACGTTCCGTCAGGATGGTTTGGGGAGCGTGACGAAGAGATGATATCTTGCTTCTTGCTTTTAGCTCCCCTAAAGGATGGAAGGTTCCGCAGAGTAGGAGTAGCGTTAGCGCGAACATCTCATTGCGATCAGCTTCACGACTGGGAGACAAGGGAAGTCACAATCGTTTAGCCAGGATATTTGTTCTACGGCTTCAGGACAGGCGACAAGTATCTGGTAGAGATTTCAATTACGGTCAGTTAAGACACTGAAGTTTTTGAGATTTTGACCTAAATAACAATCCGAAGCCATCGAATCAAATTCCGTACTTACTTTACTTCAACTAATCTACGGAAGCGCGAAAGCTGCCAGTAACCGATCCCATCGGAAACAGACTGCAGGCCGTGGTCATTCCAATCACATACTTCAATGTATCCTCTCTGCAAACGGCATAGGTGGCGTTCCCTCCTCATGATCCCCATGGCCAGCCACAGGTTTTCTCGATATTCCACCCGCGCTCCTCATACTCCTAGCATCCAACTCCCTTGGCGTCGGACTGATCGGCTGCAACCCCGGACTCTGCGGCGGTCGATAAGCCTGATAGATCACATCTCCATTCCCAGTCCCAAGGCCCGGGCTTTGCTGCTGTTGCGGAGGATAATTCTGATATATCTGCTGCGGGTATGTCTGCTCAAGTGTCGAGTGGCCAGGCGAATGACCAGGTTGAAACATCTCTGGGCTTTTATTGAAGTACGATCCTGTTGGATGATGAAACCCCATTATTTGCCCTGCGCCGTGTGAAGTCATTCCGGGACTACTTGGTAGACTTATCGGTCCTGAGAAAGCTGGCTGGTGTTTTTCTCTTCTTCGCCGGAGCAGCAAAGCGGCGATTATGACAGCTCCTACTACGAGGATAGCGGAGCCGCCGACTGCTGCTCCGACGATGATGGCTGTACTTGGACTGTTGTTTGGGCTTGAAGAGGAACTTGGGATAGCGGTGACGGTGTGGTTGGCGATCATGGTGGAGGTGACGGTGGTCATGGCTAGCAGCTCGGCGGTGCCTATGTAGGCTTGTTGGATTGTGGCGGCGTCGGCGGACATGTTGGCATAAGTTAGGGCTATGAATGTTGCGGTGTATCCACATCCCTATAATTCACAGTCAGTTCCGTCCACAGCTACGTCTATATCCAAAGGATTGAGATATGATGAAGCTCACCCATTGCCGGTAGTTGGAGGGATATTGATTCTGAAAACAAGTTTTTGTTCCTCGGCTACAAAAGTCAACATGTCGGTCTCATCCGAGTACTATGCTGCTGGATAGGCAGTAAAGTGTGTATATGTACCACGTAAACACAAGCGAATCATCTGCCGCAGTAGCGGGCGAGTTCTGATCAATACAGCTCGTGAAGAAGAGACATGCTTTGCTTTCAGTTGCGCAGCATCCAACGACGAAGTAATCTGTGTTCCAGACACAGGAAGAATGTGGTGAGCATGTTGCGCCGAGGGCTACAGTATTCGTTTTTTGTGTCAGTATAAAATTCTAAACCTGGATAGACGGCTCGATGTAGAAGCAGATAGAATAGTCCTACATTGAATACCACCAACAAACCCACAAAAGCTCGCTGGCCAAACATCTCTCTTCACCAGTTCGGCGATCTTGGTAGGTCTAGGACTGATACTTGCCGATACCATGCTGGCGGGATGGGTCGGTTTTGGTCCATCCCAGATGATCGCCGTAGTCAGACGCAAACATAGAACCAGAGAAAAGAGTCGCATCGCGGATATCGCTCTCGATGTAGATTACCACAATGAGGAGAGGATTTCAGAAGTTAGGAGGATTCCTCATTATCAGCTACCAAACACTGCAGCCTGCCAGCCACCAACTGGCAAGTTCCATGGCTTCTCGTTCGCCGTTCAGCCCACTGGAACGGTATAAATGGCATATGATGTGTGTTGCACAGAATTCTGGTTGGTCGTCGTTGTGTATAGAATGATAATTGGTTGTTTTGTTCGGCTCAGCCCCCGAGCATTCGGGTGGAGACGAGAATATTTGATGGGAGTGATGGCTGAGAAGTGCTTGGCTTCAGCCCTACAGCGATCTCAGCCGGTTTGGCCAGTCGGATATAAAATCAAGGATTTCTTCGCGAACCGATATCATTGGCACAACGAACGATGGCAAGACACCGAGTGGTTAGAATCAGATTCGGGACGAGCTTATGACTGTGGAGAAATGCTCGGTGGGTCCGGTAGATGGATTCACTTGCGGGAGTCAGAGACTAAGTGAGTTCTCATAGGACCTTGTTTTCTCTCGCTACTATCTGTGGACTAAGGTAGAAGATATATGTATGGAACGAACATAGCTCGGTACCAAGATTTGGATAATTGATAGTAGATACTCGAGGCGGGTGACTTTGTGAGGGTCGACGGGCGAAGCACAATCACTGAGTACCCAGTATTGTTTTAATACAGTAATACATTTGTAGAAAACGCTCAGACTTCTCACAAACTGAGGGAATTCCTCTTTCTATAGTCTGCGCAAATTTCGGGAAATTACATCACTCAGTTGTGCTGCGGACCGTGCAAAAGGACTACGACAAAAGCTCGCTTTGCCGGTCAGAATCTCCTCTCTCAACCGAGATCAATCAGAGAAGGTATGATTGACTAAAAGTGACTGCTGATCAGCGAGGTCTGGCGGTTTTCATGAAAGTTAAATGTAGCAGTACTTCTGGGTGGGCTCCGTAGGCCTTTGGACGTCAGTTTTGGCTGTGCCAAAGCCATTTATCTTGACAGGCAATTTCAACTCTTGTAAGGCTCCCGACGCTCTGCGATTGTACTTCAGAACTCCGAGTCTTAGTGCTAAGAGCGATAGTAGAGGAAAGCAGAAGAACTATTCAGTGTCAGAGGCTCAAGAGCTTTAGGAAAACCTGGCAACAAAATCCCAAGATCTGATAGATGCAAGTGTACTCACTGCAAGAATAACCGTTGGCTAAGGCGCCTGGCCCGCCCGGGCTACTCGCGTACTCCGGGAAAGAGATATGCTGTGTGGCAGTGAAGGACTTGGTTATGTGCATGGTGTCGAAGGTCGTGCTGCTACCTGATGACTATTCCGACGCCATGCATGACGCTGGCTGATTTTCCTCACCGAGTTTGACGATGCGACGAGATCAAGAGTCAGAAGAGTGCGGAAGAGTCCATGAGTACCTTCCATGTGATTCATAGCTACCTATGGATTCGAGGATTGGGGAGAACTCCAGTGTGAGAAAAGGGAGCATGTAAAAGAACTATATGACTTGGAATCCGAAGCACTGAACCTTAATAGCTGCAGAACAATTTGACTGCACTTTGTTGAATTTGATAGTCCATTTTCCATAGAGACATTACCACGCTGCCCTGACTTTCCTGTTTGGTTATCAAGAGTTGGAGGTATGGCTATAAACCAGCCATGTTTGACAAATATACTTGGCACGTGTCTTCTATTAGTGTAAAAGTACATGTTCAATATGCCAGTGCTCAGACTCACTTTGATATGCTGGCCGGATCAAAGCTTTGATAGACTGAGTCCCAACTCCTTACGCCCCCGAAATAACAATCATCCGATTATACTAGTGAAGGCTTCTTCTTAATCCCCAAAAGCGCCGCATGATCTTTCTTCTTCTTCACGACCCGCTTGAAGCTCGGCGGCGGCATTTCCAGGGCCTCCTCTTTCGTAATAGGCGGCGCCATGCCTACACCGACATCCCACTCCTCATCATCAATAACCTCCTCCATAGCTTCATGCCTCCTCATAAACGCCTGTCTCGCCGCCTCCTCATCCTCTTTATCCTGCCTCTCCCTCTCATCATCGATCGTCTCCCTCTGCACTGTAACCTCGACCCCATCCTTTCCCATCCTTTCGTTCCTGGCATTCCTCGTCCTAATCTCATCCAACGCATCCGCAACAGCCATCTCCCTCTTCGCGTCCAGCGTCTTAGTCTCCAATTCCTGCATCGCATTCTTCTCCTCCTCCTCCCTCTCCAAGCGATCCAATCTCTCCTCATCACTCTCCTGATTTCCCATCCCATTCATCCTCCACGGCTCCGTATTCCTCTTCGCGCCCCTCTCACATTCATAATCCATATTCTTCGGATCCGTCTTAAACGTGATCTCAGCCGAACATCTCGTGCAACGAATGTAGAAGCGGTAAATGGGAATAGAGTAGTATTTTTCTTCGGTGGTTTCCTTTCGTGCGTTGAATTTCCGCCCTTTGTAGATGTACTCGCCGCAGGCTATACATTTCATGGGGAAGGGAGCCATGAGACGGACGGTTTGGACTTTGGGACCGGCGCCTTTAGGAGCGCGAGAGCGTGTGATCTTCGAGGGATCGAAGTCGGGGGGGTAGTATTTCGTGAGGACTTTGCGTTCAGACATGGTTGGCTAGAGATGTGATTGATTGGGAGGTGGCAGTGATCGAGGACGGCAGCAGTCGGGGTTGTTGTGATGGGAAGTATATCACTACGGTACTTTCGGTAGAATGGGACTTTTTAAGAAGAGCAGGAGGTTGATTTGCGGAAGCTTGTCGTATTGTGTTATTGAAATTGAAGATGTCCGGTTGACGAGGCGGGGAGAATGAAATATCCCAAGGCTGCACGCTTGCATAAATGCGGGCGCTAGCTTTGGCCCCACTCAATACTGTATTTATACATTTATGCTGATGAAATGTTCAGCCTCGCGTCTCCCAGGTGCCCCTCGACGCGACTTCCGAAAGTAAATAATACCCCGTCAATAATTGATGCGAAGCGGTCTCGATTCAAGATCAACACACAGATTCGACACTCAACTCGACTCGAATCTCGTCACTTCGATTCGCGATTAGTCTCGCCCCACAGATCTGCGAATGCCCTCCAAGTCGCCATGGAGAATTTCTTGCGGGAATGGCGCCAGGACGCTCTGAACAAGCACCAACACGACTCCGCAATCTTCATAGGTGACAAGCTATTAGCACTGACTCGTAAGCGGTCTTCTCTCCTCTTCTTATACCTATATACCTACCTACCAGAATCATACTTATATCCCTTCAGAAAGCGACAAAGATGCCTTCTGGCTGGCCCAAGTCCACTTCTCAACTGGCAACTACACACGAGCCCAGTCCTTCCTCTCCAAACAAGACCTGATCTCACGAAGTCCCTCATGCCGATATCTTGCTTCTCACTGCTTCATCAAGCAAAACAGATTCGAAGAAGCTCTCAACATTCTCGGAGAGAAGAACCCTACCCACCTCATCACATCAAATAGCACCAGCCGGCGGAAGATACAACATACAAATGGTCATCACAGAGCAGGATCAAAGGCTGTAACTCGAGGCGAAAGACCGGACAAGAACGACGAAATGATAAAAGAGGAGGCTGCCAATGTACGGTTTGAAGCAGCCATGTGTTTCCTGCGCGGATTATGCTACGCCAAACAAAATGCTTTTGATCGCGCAAAGGAATGCTATAAGGACGCAGTGCGGATAGATGTACAATGTTTTGAGGCATTCGAGCAACTGATGAAGAACTGTCTAATGTCACCAGATGAGGAATGGCAGTTTTTGGACTCATTAGACTTCGACGCCATTTCCGTGCCCGATGACCCTTCATCCTCTCAAGAAGCTGCCGAATTCACGAAAATGCTATACACAACACGATTATCGAAATACAAAAACCCAGCCGCGTTTTCAACAGCCACAGAGACATTGTCCACACACTACAATCTCTCCAACAACCCCGACCTCCTGCTCTCCAAAGCCGACCTCCTCTTCACCCAATGTAAATTTAAAGATGCCCTCTCAATCACCTCCTCCGTTCTCCAAGACGACAAATACAACTTTAGTATCTACCCCCTCCACCTCGCTTGCCTCTACGAGCTTCAACTCAAGAACGCCTTATTCCTCATCTCTCACGACCTCGCCGACAACCACCCCGAAGAACCATGCACGTGGCTCTCCGTAGGAGTCTACTACCTCTCTACCAACAAAGTCGCCGAAGCGCGTCGCTATTTCAGTAAAGCCTCAATGATGGACCCTCATTTTGGGCCCGCTTGGATAGGATTCGCGCACACCTTCGCTGCAGAGGGCGAGCACGATCAAGCTATCTCCGCCTACTCTACCGCAGCTCGCTTATTCATGGGTACACATCTCCCTCAGCTATTCTTGGGAATGCAAAATCACATGCTGAACAACATGACGCTCGCCGACGAGTTTTTGAAAACAGCTTACGGGCTATGTAAAACTGATCCACTGTTATTGAATGAAATGGGGGTGGTATTCTACCATCAAGAGCGGCTCGTTGAAGCGGTGCAGAAATTCGAAGAAGCGCTTAAGATAGCTGATGAAATCGATTCCGACCCCTCGGCATGGATATCCACCCGCTCCAATCTCGGACATGCATATCGCCGATTGAGGGAATGGGACGCGGCGTTTATGCAATTCGACGAAGTCCTTCGATTAGGTGGTAAAGATCCTGCTATATTTTGTGCGAAGGGCTTGGTGTTGATGGAAATGCGCAGACCGGAAGATGCAGTAGGTGTCTTTCATGAAGCATTGGGAATTGCTCCGCAAGATGCTATTGCGACAGAGTTGTTGAATAAAGCTTTGGATGAGACGAGTGGGAATGGAAGTGGAGAGTTAGAGGGGGAGTTTGGAGGAGGGGATGACGAGTGGGAGAGGGATTTGGCGTTGAAGCAGGTTGAAGCTGCGAGGTCGGTTGCGAGGAGGAGAAGGGGGGAAGGGGAAGTAGGAGGAGGAGCGGCGAATGTGAGGGGAAAAGGGAAGGGGAAGTTCAGAGCGCGGTATAGCAGTGGGATGGGGATGGGTGGTATAGGAA
>JACBAH010007672.1:0-50789 GCA_014282315.1 Neospermospora avenae
CCCCCCCCCCCCCTCTTAAACAATTCATAGTGGAGAAGGGTCTATACAGGGGGCTACAGCTAACAAGTGAAGTATGTTCGTTGAATATATGGGGAGAACTCAGTTCCCCATTGTGAATTGTTTGGGGGGGGGGAAATAGTATGTCTCGTACAGCACCATAACTATACAGGAAAATTGTGGAGCAAAATCGCATATATAATACTGTTCTATGGAGAACTGTACCTGGCGATTTACCACGGTGTATGAGACCCACTATCTACCCCCCTTCGTACCTTTCGTACCTTGCCCTCAACTCATGTATATTCCCTAAACAAGTAAGGCTTGAAGTACGTGCACAGACAGCGAGTGTACATTATTTACTCGTAATACGAGGCAACTCTCCACTAATCGGTCGGATTCCCCTTCCCCAGAGACCCACCACACCCACCTACCCCCAGCTGGGGTCAGCACAGTGTGGGGAGTGCGAAACCGACAATTTCCAAAATGCCGATCTTGCTTCGTTATCAACAATGGACAGCATTGATAGCCATCCCACCAGGTCACGTGACAACCCATCAGGAGCCTTATCGCACAGAGGAAGGGACTTGCCTGACACATCAAACGGTTTGTGCTATCCTTTTTCTAAATGGAGCTATTGATCTTGATGGTTAGCCTCTAGAAATCCAAGCCAATATTGACAAAGAGTCTTACGCTTAGCTCCTCGCTTAACATAATAGCTCGGAGCGCCGACGACGTTCATCCACAATTATCAAATAGCTCACAATCTGTTGAACTCATGATTCGATTAATAAGGCCACGCTACAAAGCTTGCCACCCTGTCAAACCAGGCTGCTCTCGATACATGGCTACGCACGCGAAGACATTGCTTCCACACGTCGAGCGAACTGCCGCTCAACCGCGAGATAACGTAAGCAGGTGATTGAAGGTTTCAGACAGATCCACCACTGACAGACATTCGCAGTCACTTCATTCAGTCTCTTTGTCGCAGATAACACAAGTCAACTCGTCAATCCGACTTCTACGTTTGACGCCTGTTGATAAGAAGCCCATCAACGTGCGTATAGTCTGGCTTGAAACCTCTTGCCTTGGTTGAAGGCCAATCCCCCGCATCATATTCAGCTATTGACAATACTTTCAGTTTCAACCAGGTCAGTGGGTGGATCTTCACATACCTGACCTGCCATCCCCAGGTGGCTTTACACTTACATCAACGCCGTCCTTGAGCTCGTCTTATCTCGAACTTGCGATCCAGGCTCCTCCTCCAAAAGGACGGGCCTTGACTGCCGCACACTGGCTTTGGCAACCCGCAACGCACATCTTAGACGCTATACTTGCTGTTCGGATTGGTGGGTCGTTTGTATGGCCACCTCCACTTCCAAGAAAAGATGTAAAGAGAGTAGTCTTCATAGCTGGCGGGGTAGGAATCAATCCTCTCATGAGTATGCTTACTTTTATATCCGAGATGAGGGAAAAGGCATCGTGCAGAAGATTGGGTTTTAATGTAGTTTTCTTGTATTCGGTTCGGAAAGCCATCGATTCAACCGGTCGAAGTGAGGAGGTCCTTTTTCTGTCGCGACTACGCCAGATTTTCGATACCCTTGGCGAAGAAGGAGATCTGAAGTTATTCGTGACGGGGGACAAAGACAAGACTAGTGGAGAACCTCCTAGTGGATGCGACGGGCTAGAGGTTCAGATGAGGAGAATTGAGAATAGTGATCTGGAGGCAGCATTGGGAGAAGACGGAGAGAGGGAAGGGACGGTTGTATATGTTTGTGGCGTGCCGGCGATGACTGATCGTTTTGTTGAGATGGCTGGGAAAGCCAATGGCATGAACGAGGAGAGGGTTTTGAGCGAGAAATGGTGGTGATGATTTAAGGTAATTCATGTCAAATTCAACTTCGAAGAGTAGTTATATTATGGCGGCTACAAGTCTGTGAGTCTATCTTTCACTTACTCTAAAGTAACTTACAATATTTTTTCTGAATACGCTTCAAGAGGTAGACTTTGGGCTTCTCCTCGTGCAGAGGAGGTGGAGTGGCGTCCTTCCATTGACCGAACTACTATCACACTACACAATTGCACCTGCAAGCAGCCTTTAAGCTGTATCTACGCTGTATGAGTTTCATATTTTCATTTTTCTTGGCGTGCAGAGACAACCACCACGACGAGGCTCCAGACTGCTTTCAACTATGAAAAGCCAAGCCACGATCGGCTAAATGACTGCATCGGGCATACTGCCTTACAGTATCGATACCATCCACCGATATGAATTATGCACAGGATGAAACATCATGTGGCGTTCTGCAAGCGTAGCTGTGGATATAAAGTGCTTTCGAAGTCTCGCTCTTATAGACTGTGTGCTCTCCAAGGTCCTACACGCTGTGAGTCGCTCCGTTAAAACGGTTCAAGATGTATCTAGTAGCTTTTCTTAGGCACGCATCGCGACTCTGAGATATCATACATGCCCTTAGTTTGCTATGACACGTGCAGTGAGCCTTGCATCATTGTAAATTATAGATAATTACACAATTTTTCTTTGGAAGCTTGTCACTGATGCACATTGTGCCCAACAAAGCTTTCATTGAGGCACAAGCGGTTGGGCCTAGTGAAATAGTGAACCACTCTGCAGAGTAGACTCCTCCTTGTTCTATGCCACAGACTGCAACAAGTGCATGAATGACAATAAGAACACCACGTCATCCCCAAGCCTGGATCCAAAGCTTGCCTCAGTTGTTGGGTTCTGTGGTATTGAATAAGAAAATGCGTCGGCCATTGCAACAGCTACCGTTTCTCTCCTCAATGCTTCAGTAGTATCAGCAAGTCGTCGTAGTAACTCCACCAGAAAAGGAGTAGCTGCATTCCGATAGTGTTGTGAACCCTACGCACGACATAGAGGGCGGGGAGGTGTTCCAGTTAGTGAAAGCTGAGTTACCCATTAGAGAACCCGTCGGAAGCGATTTGGATGCTAGAAGAAGTGCTGAGAGGACTTTTGGGTAGAGAGATCACCGCACTTCCAATGGTGTGTCGCTTACACCAAACAGGACAGGGATTGCTTCATACTGAGAAACTGAGTAATACGTCATTCAAATCAGTACGATGGGAACAAGGAGTAGGAGATTGAATAACAAAACAAGCCTCCCATCCGGAAGAGGCAACCTGTATCATTTTACAACACAACTTCGGTCGAAGCCGCGCGGTAATTGCAACTTGGCACTTAAGTGACTTAACGACAGGTGTGAATGGAATGCTTCCGTTCCTCTTCCATATCCGTTGGTTCAGCAATCTCCTGCGTCTCCGAAGGGCCATGTACAGGTAGCTACTGTGTGAACGACAATTGACTTCAATCAACCATTGAAAGTGGTCCAGATAAGTTGATTGGATTCTCACAGGATTTCATAAACCTTGCTTTATTCACATCATATCTCCCTCTGTTTATCTCACACGATTGCGCTCGCGTTTGACATTTTCTATCTTTAGGCGACTGATGACTCCAGCTTATCCTAAAAAGAAGAAAGCCTGCCGCGAGTCAGAGTCAGACCTCGCTCATCCTCCTTCTCAACGGCACGGGACTGCCCGTCCGCGTCTCTTTCCTACTCAGTCTCAACCTTTCAAACTCCATACCCGACTCTGTATCACTGCGATCCACAGCAGCAGCGCCTCTATCAACGCCATAATCCGCAAATTCCCTCCTCTGCAAACCATATCCTGACCCTGCACCGCTGACCCTCATACTACTCAAACTATTAGTCCTTCCATGGCCCGCACTCGAACCCACGACCATTCCTGACGGCACACTCGCACTGAAGCTTTGTCTGCGACCGACCACATTGACATTACTCTTCACTCCACCAGCGCCGGCTTGACCTAAACTGTCCCTTCTCCCAGGCATTGACCTCCTCACTTCCTGTGTCGAAGAAACACGGACCCTCCTCTCATCCTCATCATCTTCATCTTCTGCACCACTCCACTCGACCATTTCGCTTTTTCTTCCACCAAGTTCGCCTTTCGCACCCGATCCAGAGATGGGAGCAGCAGAACCCAGTCTTTTGCCACCTCTTGTATACCAACAGCTGAGCGGTAGTAAGACAAACGCGTAGAAAGCACCTTCCTTGATAGATTTTCCGCGCGAGCGTTTTCCGGGTAGTTTGGATTTAGACTTGGCTTTGGAAGTGTAATTCAGCGAACTGGAGGAGCTGGATGTTGCTGTGGGCGAGTATGCCGACGGCCGGTTGACTGGGCGAACATCCCCTGCTTTGAGAATGGAGCGTGGTGTTGTGGGTGTTTTTGCGGACGAGGGTTCTGCCAGACTTGGTGATGGGAGAAGTTTTGTCGTGAGTGATATTTGTGGTGGGATCGGTGTTGAACTTGGTGTGCCAGCGAGAGCTATGCTTGGTACATTAGTAGGCTCAACTGCAACGACCGGGAACGACTCTTTCTCTGTGGGTGCTGGAGCGAATTCCCAGACTCCTGAGGCGGAGAGTTGGATGGGCCGTGGTGCGACTGCCATCGTGGAAACTGAGGATGTTGGCGATGCTGGTGCGCTATTGACCTCTGGCTGAAGTGGTCGCTGTGCTACGAGCGCCATATTGAAAGTGCGATTGTCGGACGTAATCTACTAAGTCTTTGCTCGGGATTGATCTAGTCCAAATTATAGATCGAGTTGAGAGATGATGCTCTAGGACTTTCGTTACTTTGAGAGGTCGTCAAAGATAGTCCCGAATCTTTTTTCAAAGGACGAATCTGTAAGATATGGGTTTGTCGAGTATTTTATCTTCTCGAGACTTCCGTTTTTTCAGATAAGTACTCCCAGTCTTCAGCTCTGGATGAGTTCAATCAGCACTTAAAAATTAGGGTATCGACGTTGAAAAGATTTACAGAACATACAACGATAGATATGAAATTCTTATACCATGTCAAGTAACCCTAAATACCTTCGACCGACCTCCTCGCACTTCAGCTACCCCTCCCTCCGATGTCGTAGTCTCATTCCATCCTATCTGATCATCCCATGTTGTCCATCCCAGCCACGACTCCAAGCTATCAAAACAAGGAGTCCCCTCGCGCGCTGTCATTACTAACCACAAAGCGTCAGACCTTTCTCACCTCAAACCCACTTTACAAGACCCTTGATACATAGGAAACCGCCGATGAACATAGCCACCAACCAAAGAAGATTCAAAATGACATCATGGTTTCGCAATTCGCAGATCTGGGGTCTGGTCTCACCATGCTCGCCCTGCCTTACCACGGACAATATCCATAAAACAGACTTTGGCTTCGAAGATTCTTTTATTCCAGAAATGTTTACCGGTTCGTTGTCTACTCGACCGATGGATGGATGATGGTACAGTCCATGTAAGATTGGCGGTCCGAAGTGTGCGCGCCTCACCGATTTTACTGGTTGTGGGAAGTTCCTGGGCTACAGACTACAGTTCCCAGTTTCTCGCTTATGTAGGACTAACTTTGGTCCTCTCGGAGATGCATCGAGTTTATACATGGAGGTCGAATTGCTAACACTGCCGAAAGCACTGTCCGGCGAGATCAATATCAAGCAGTTAAATGTACGCATAGATCCGACACCATTTATGTCTAGAACGTTCTCGTGATCTATGTTCGGTGTGCCTTACAGTTTCCCCCAACACAAAACAGCATCGCTATTATCACCCGATGAAATACCGGTAGGTTTTTATCGAAATGTCCCAGCGAATCGAGAGGCGCTATCTTCACTCATCTGACGAGCATTTCCTGGCTTTTGATCTCAAAAAAGAAACGTTCCCTGACGTGTAACTGCCCCATCATTATGATGGTCTTTAAGCCCGGGATCCCCTTCTCAATCATATCCCCACATGTGTACTTGAATAAGGTACAACACGCACCTCCGTCTCCGTATACCAGCCTCCTCAAATCTTGAATATTTCTGCTTGATGAAAGCTTCGTTTCGAGTACCGGAACAATCCAACTGATCAATTCGTAGTTTTCCGTGCATTGTTAAGGCAATGTGAATTTCTTACACACATACACATCTACTCACAGCACTGATTTGCAAGCATTCACACCCCAAATTGTTGATTGCGAATCTGAACACGGGCGTTAATTTTTGATCTGCAGCCACGAGAAATAACCATCGACGAAAGCAGAAGGGCTCTCCCTGTCTCTGATGTATGACTTGGCAACGGGCGACCAGGAGAGACGTTATAATGGACGAGGAATATACAATAATCAGCGACTGATAATTTCTCGCATTCTTCCGTAAGGTAAGGGCTTGTACGCGCAATTTAGCGCCATATTATTGCTATGCTGGCATTGCATTGCGCTACGCGCTGACTTGCCTGCCTAGGAAACCCACTTGGCCGTCAACATCTCAATTTACAGTTTCCTGAATCCTAAATCTATGGATCTAGGTGTAATTGGTGGGGGCTGGAAGATGAAGTAGCTGATCGATAAAGCAGCTAGGTTCAGATCAACTTACGAAGAATCTGTATCTTGAAGATAACGAAATAGACATAGATAAACAAGACACGCTCAAGATAGACGAGCTGGTGGTCAGTAGATCACGACAGCGTCATCGAGGACTCTTCGTCGATCTCTCGTAGTTTGAATCCTCTGCCGTCGAGGCGCCAGTTTGATGAGGGAGCAAGACAGTGACATTCCAGCTATGACAAAAATAATTGACCTGGACGTACTTTTGATTGAAGCTTGGAATGAGGTCGAGGAGCACGTGTAGATGGTTAAAAGAAAGCTGAGATTAGGAAATAAGATAATATGATACATTTTATTCAGCATACGAACTTAACTTGACACAAGCCATTGCCTGCCAAAAATGCGGGCTAACTGTCACGAGCACCATAAAATAGGTAGTCGAATATGATGAATTATAATGTAGATATGGCAATGACTAGCGCATCATACCAGACACAACTAGAACCAGTCCGAACGCCCTACAGACACCCAATCCTCGCCTTGCCTTCCGTGTCCTTTCCGTTTGTTCCCTATGATCCGCACTCCTGAACTAAAGGATGCGAAGAAATACCCAGAAACAAGATACTGCTGTCCCTATTCTCCGGAATTTGTGTCTGCAGTGTTACGGGACACATGGCTGTAGGTAGTAGCAGCCATTTTAAAACTTGATGACCGCTTCATGGCTGTTGAGCTGTCGATCTGACGGAAGGGATTATGACAAACAACTGAGGCTCTTCCTCTCCTGAGCACTCACTTGACGTACCAACAGCCAGTGCCGGTAATTTTTCGATCATTCCACTTTATTTCTCATCGAAATGGCATCTCACCACCGCCTCCTCCCATATCTACACTTCCACCGCTATTCGCTCGTTGTAGGTGTCGATATTGATCCGGCATACTCCGTGGAATAGGCATGCTGTAGCTACTCCCACTGTCCTGTCGTAACGGAGGTCTTCTTACCGCATCCATTCCGTTCCCCATCGTTTGCCGATGCTGGCTGAGCAATCCCATGGTCCCTTCGAACTCTCTCTTAAAATCAAGAGACCTTTCACTGCCCGCAACTTCCCCAAAGTTTCCTGCAAGGTTGTGGACACCCATATTATTTGCTATCCTCGGCGCATTCATGTCTGGGAACCCTCCAAAACCCCCCAGACCAGAATATTCCATAGGACTTTGCATGACTGCAGGGCTCGCAAAGGGAGTGCTGTCATTATTCTCGTTGATAGGCGAACTTAGCTCCTCGATTCTCCTGTCGTATTGTGGCATACCAGCGATAGCATTCCCATTGAAATTGGTGTCAGGTTCCATCTTGAAGCCACCTCCACTGGTGCCATTACCGTTGTACCCAGGAAAATTGGACGCAACGCCAATGCCAGCATTACCAAAGCCGTCAAAGATATCGACATCAGCACACATACCCGCCGGTGTGTCTGGAACAGTCTGAAGCATTGGGTTGACAAGCTTTGGTAGGACGTCATTGACCTTAGCTAGAAGAAGAGGGAGGAATCGATGGTCTCCATTGCGAAGAATGGACAGAATAGACATGAAGTCATGAAGATAGTCGCGAGGGCCTAATTGGAATGGAGCCGGGTTTGGAGGTAGAAGGGACAGGACATCAGTAAGAGAGCAAGCGACATCGAAAAGTTTCTCGATCTAGAAAAGTCAGTAGATATTCAAAAGTTGAGGTAAAGGGGTGGAACGTACAAGTCCGATGCCATGAACTTCCATACTCGACTGCGAGAACTGAGAAGTCATTCCAATAAGATCTCGAGCTATATCGACAGGATATTGGAATGTCATGCTTGGGTCGCCATTGCCAGAACTCAAGCATCCATTTTGAATGCTCAGTTGCCAGACCATGGTTCGTAACCATTGCTGGCTGGTCCTCAAGTCGGCCGTTTGGTTCTCTGTTGAATTAAGATACGTAGGTAAAGCATCGTTCAACTGCTTCTGAAGCGCTGCCAGGTACGCTGGAGAACAGTCTGTTCGGGTTTTATTCCAGAGAGCAACAAATGAATCGTCAAATGGTCGGAACAAGTTGACAAGGTGGATGAAACCATTTAGATGGTGAGCCTGAGCGTCAGTTGGATCATCATTCTGAGTTGGTAGAGTTATTGTCGCTTGCAAAGAAAGAGGTCGATGTCGCTGAAGTGCGTATGCTCTAATTAGAAATTAGTCCGCGGGTAAGATTCTACGACATGTGGAGTATACCTTTCCGTTACAAATAGCAGCCAGTAAAGTCTTCGTCTTCTTGACGACTCAACAATGTCAAAATGCGCATAAGTATCTTCCTTCTGCATTTCAAGAATGTGTGCCAAAGTGGTCGCCTCTCGCAAATGGAACCAAGCCTTATTGTGCAGATCCAGACCAAAATTACATCCAAAGAGGAAGAAACTGGTAACCAGACTATTTAAAGTCGGAGTTTCCAGATGGTCGTACGATTTCCTGACTCTCAATGTCTCTTCCATCAACAGATTCCCAGATACGAGATTGGCTCCCGGTAGACTATCGAGTCCAAGAGGGTCGCCTGGTATCCCCATTCCGGGTTGTATCATCATGAAAGCGCATAAAGAAGTCAGCAGACAGTATGTATCCACGTTCTGATCCGCGTACATCGCTTGTTGTTCTAGTCGTCCACGGTGTAGGATCGGGAGGGTTGGATACATGTTTGCAAAGAAAAATTCGATACACTCCTTAATCATATCGTTCGAAAGGAGGCCGGGAGTAGGTGTGAGAGTCGGACTGCATGGCGGACTGTTGATCCCATTCATTCGATTCGCAACCTTCGAAGATAGAGTGCTCTGTCGCTGATTTTCTCGTAGCTCGCTGATTACTTTTGCTCGCGACCCCTTGGGTCCCTTTTTCTGCGGGATGGCGTGGTAGGTACATGATAATTGGGCGGAAGAGCAGTTGCGACACGGATTGATGCCATCACATTTGACCTTTCGACGGTGGCACGCATCGCAAGCCCGCTTCACGGAGGAAGACATGGCGGACGCTGGGTAGGGAGGGTGAAGAATGGTCGCGATTGAACCGAAGGCACGATCGAATACAACCAACTCGATGTTGACCACTCAACTAATCGCAACAGAAGTCGTGTATTGGTCGTTTGATTCCGAAGACGGTCAAGCGATAGTTGATTGATTTGAAACTGATCTGCTTCGACGCCTTGAGTCTGGGGTAGTGGAGTGAGTGATAATGTTCTGCGTGGAGTCTGGAGTTATTCGGTCCGTATATGAAGGAATGGCGGAGACGGGACGCTCATTTCCAGAAGTGCGGGGGTATAGAGAGTTATTAGGAGAGGAGTGAGCACTAAGCAGGCAGTCCTGAGCTGTTAGACCACCGATACCAAGGACGGGTGGGAAGTTTCTATTTGTGTATAAACCGAGTTGTGATTATATGGTACACTGTAGAGAAGGGGAAGGATATAATGTTGACTTGAGAGTGGTGTTGATGATGTGAGGAGATTTGATGAAGAGGTTGTAGACAATTGTGGATCAACTGATGTTAAGAGAAGGGAAGGGGACCCGGGCGATGGCAAGAATGGATGTGCTCGCTGGCTGACGGGCCACCGTTCTTTGAGGGATCGCCAAGTCAGCAACGAGTTACGAGTGCCTGACCAGCCAGATGAATGAATGGGGCCACTTCCAATTCGGATTTAGAGGACATGCTATAGCGTTCATTGCGCTCAAACTAGCCAATGGTACATGGGGCTGAGCAAACAATCATTTAATATGCATGTATAAGATTACTGATGTGAAATCGAGGCATAAATTATGAATCAGCATGAGAGGTTGGTGGCAAGGGTACTACTGCTATACATGCCATGCTCTACGCAAAACATGTACTTGAGGACGATTCCACATTAATTTTATGGATATATTCTGTAATTTACAGTTTCTCGGTGCTCTTCTGTCACATAATGTGACTTATGTCACTTAATGTGACAAGTGTCTTCCAGTAAATATTTAGGGCTCCAAAGCCACGGATGGACGATAACTAGTGGGGAACTTACAGGGTCGAACCAGAGACCAGGCGATCGTAGAACGATCGTAGAAACACTAGAACGCTAATGATTCAACGGGTCGCGTTGTAGCCGACACGATGATTCAAAACACCACTAATTGGTCAAGGTAAATATTTGTACAGTGCGTGTAGAGAAGAAGAATACGCTGGAGTCCACTTGAAAACAGCTCCAAACGTATAGAAAGATCCAAAGCGACCGGCCCCTCAGGTCTTCAACGGCAGTAATGTCCGGTTTTCAAGTTTCGTGCGTATGAGGTACCGAGAGTGCAATACCGCCTCGACTGTTTACTCAGAAGAATGATTTGACATCCCTGTGGCTAACAATTCCACGAGGTTTCCACATCACTCCAAACACAGTACATGATTAATGTCAGATGTGGAAATCGAGTTGGCTTCCCACGTAACGTAGCAGACAAACTGCACCGTGCCTTACCTGCTTCGCATTGCGTTGCCATGCCTCATCCGCTGTTTGTGTCAGAAGCCTCATCGAATCGAATCACTCTTGCCGGGGAAGGATACGTGCAGCCCCCCAGCTCCAGTGCCCAGCTCGGATCTTGCATTAACGGTGATCTATGCCATGAAGTCGTCCCATGTGGACAGAAGGCTACAATCACATCAACTGAAAGTCCACCGTGAGGTCGCAACAACCCTGGCGAGATGATTGACGATATCTGAAGGGCTGTATGTTTCTGTACCAGGATCTCCGGTTGCGCAGACCATATTATTACTACTACTACTACTACTACTGCTACTAATAATAATAATAATACATGCCTTCGGCATCTGCCTCACAGCTCAATCAATCACTTGAACGATTAGAGAGTCCTCAACTAGACCTCCTTTCCCAGTCAGCCTGCATCGCCAAAACGCGCTGCCTATGCCTCCGCTCTTCAGTGCGTCGGCTTGCGCTCCCACCATCTCACTTGCACAACACGGATCTCATTAATCTATTGACATGCAGCGCAGCGCAGCAGAACGCAATTACTCTCTTCCTTCGGCACTTGCCAGACTACGAGGAAATTCTTGAACTCTGTCTCGAGAAATCCCCACTCGATCTCCTTCGATCCTGCAACGATTCATGAGGTTTCTTCCGACCTTCCAGCCAACCGGGGATATCCTTATCGCCCGACGAGCTAGTCCCGATATAGACTATAACTGCACGACCTACCGAGGTGGTTCTTCTGCAAGTCTTCTCTATTGCTTCTAGCGCTCACATCATCAATTCAGCCGCGAGATTCCGAGAAATCATGACGGGAACTATGGATATCCCGGCACTTCAGTCTTTTCTCCTGAGACTCTCTAGATTACGTTTTCGCCACTAGTTCATTCCAATTATCTTCTTGTTCAAGGAACTGCTGCTAGGTCAGGCAAGCAGAAGTACACACCAGTCCAATCATAAATACTAGAAACTCTTGCCGGCTCGTTGCCAAAATCGTTCCCGATGAGCAGCAGCTTGTACTTGGCCGATACTTGGTGCAACAGTACTATCTTGTTCACCGACCAGCCAGATATGATATGGTGGCAAGTACGAGGCACTTGCTAGTTCGTGCCTTTCCTTCCATCATCTTCTAATGCATGGTTCGTCCATCTAATTGCCTAAATTAGAAATGGCAAGTTTCAGTCCACTTTACACCAGACCAGAATCATCCATATGTCCGAAGTCTGAGATCTTTCCGTCCCTTATTGTTCTTATTCATTCTATTGACCAAGTAGTGCATCTGCTTGTACATCAAAGGACGGTCTCGCCATCTCTGGGTTCTTGCAATGTCAGCTTCCACAATCTCGATGATCCGGGTCTTGTGACTTGTGATCAAAACAGCTTCTCGTCACGATTCAGTCATATGACTGAGCATCCAAGTGCCCAAATATGTCATTGCGGAAGGGCGCGTCCACTCCCTATGGCTGGCGGCAGTGATCGAGAAGGACCGAGGGCATCATAGCAAAGCGGAAAGCCGAGATACTGCATGGAAGGATATGTATTTCTACGAGGCTTGATTGGCTTCATGATCGTCTCGAGTTTGAAATGCAGCGTGCCATTCTGGGGCCGGGGCTGCAGGGATCCGATTCTTGTGTGAAAGATGACTGGACGTGATGTCTGTTGAACGTCTCAAGCGAGTACGAATATGGTCCTCTCGTGATTTGACTGGCAAATAATTGGTTTGCTATTTTGGTCTGGCTTGAATTGTCTTTCACTTCTCCGCGCTCATCCTTCATGCCCCTTTTCTATCTACAGCAAAGCTTCGATACAAGTCTGCACCGCGAATAGTGGTCCCAGTCTACTAAATGAGAGTTGCGTAAGGAAATTTGGACTCTGGCAGCCTACGTATCGAGCTTGAGGGCATCCTCTTGCTTTCATTCATCATCCAGACTGTCGACTAGATTGAATCTTTTGCTAAGCTCGCTGTCCAGGTCAAGTCAATTCTTCCCCGAGTTACAATTTTACATTCTCCTGCCTCAAATCAGTAGTACAGCTCGAGCGGTAGCCTCAAGCTATCCAATCCAAATTTTCTGATCTGCGACCAGGGTCTTCTGCATTGGGTCCTATAGTCCCAAGCCCAATACGCTTCCTCTCCTTTTCGCTAGATTCGGATTTCTGCGAGTTCCAATCGAGATGCCCCTGTTCTTCGCGAAGTCCTGCCATTCATCTACCATTATCATCTTACTTATTTTGAACATAGAAAACATCGACCATAAAGCTATGCCCTCGCCACAGGTCTGTACTTCAAAAGGCCAAAATACAAAATCTGCCAAGTAGTCTCACACCATGCGTGATGCTTCTTATTTCGAACCTCTTTCCAATATACGAACGGACGGATATAAGTCCCATCAAACACTAGTCCAGAAGTGCATTCACACTTCGATGATTCAAGCGTGAACTCCCGATCCTGAACGCAACTACAATACTCATACAGCATGTTTCCTAAATACTTCAAAATCGTACTCATTTACATTCATTAGGTCACGATATCCTCAACCTCGTCGCTTCTCCTGAATGTTCGTGCAAAAGCCAAGGCTCGCAGGTACAAAATGCGGACCTCGTACACAGCGATCTGTCATTGGGTGTTTAAGCGAGAACAACCCCCGATGCTCGATCCGATATTCTCGCGAGACAGAAAGTATGGATGTATCTATTCTCAGCTCTGGAGATCTATCAGTCGTGTGGTTGCTGTGAAATGAGCAGGTATCGTTGAATGGTTGAAGCCGCCGCGAGTGGTATCCAAGGTTCGCAATTTCCCTGAAAGGGTTGAGAGGGAGTGGGGTCTGGGCTGTACGAGATGCTCGGAAAACCAGTCTGGCAAGACAGACTATTATATATTGCTCTGGCCCCAAGGAAGGGGGGTGTAATGCCGTCTCACTCTTGCTATTACTTACATACTCACTATTCTATCACTCAGTCGTCTATAAGAAGCATCTCAGTTGTCATCTATTTCACCTCTAAACCACAGTGTTTCCTAACATCTCTCGACATCACGCCGACCGATTTCAGCACATCGCTACTACTTGAACGACGCCTACTACACATATCCGACAATATCGCCGTATCCTGGCCCTCTGTCGTCCCTGACTTAACAAAAAGAAAACACCACCACACACAACGCCAGTCTTCTACTCGGGAGAAGCAGTCCATACACTCATCCAGAAACGGTCGGCAATCGGCGAATTCTTCTCGTTTCCGATGATACTAGGGTTCGTCGTACTCATCTTCGTTGCCATTGGCATTGGTGCTTTCGTCAAGATAGTATGTAGACCTTCCTCCCTTCAAAGTCTGGGTGATCATGGATGAGAAGATTAAACATCCTCTGTTGCTCCTGATATCATCCTGAAACATTGACCCTCCAACATGCTGACTCTATGAAGTGGAGAGGAGATGACAGCCCGAGGAGGTTGGCGGGTTAGCTGGGCTTAATAGGATTCTCTCGGAAGAGGAAGCGTTCGTAGATTTGGTGGATATAAATGGATGATCATTCGGACGAGGGTGGAGACATCTGCAATAGTTCAGGGATAAAAATATGCCTCATAAGGAAGTAGGCTTAGGTCAATCTAGTCGGTACATTGGAATTTAGCGTTTGGGGTTTCGAAGGAGAAGTAAGATGACCGATACTAGATCTCAACTGTATCCTGCGATCGAGTATTACGACATCGGCAGGTGAATCAAATGCTTCTTTATATGTCTATACCTAATCAGTGTCATGGTGGTTCGAATTTAGCTAACAGAATATCGTTCTCCTCCGTCATAGGTTTCAACGATAGCAACAGACCGACAGATCACGACACCACGTCACACCAGCTAATAGCAAGATTCTCTTACATTCAATCCATGTCGAACTCTCGTCCCATATATACTTGCGACAGTGCTAAGAGGCACCTCATACAATCATCAAACATAATACAATATGCTCTTCTTGCATTGGGTATCTCGAAATCGCAGTGACGACACGAGTGGCTGGAAATATAGAATTGCGGCTTCGGATTGCGCCTTATTGTTATGGGAAGAATAGGTTGTATTTGGTACTGTACTTGTGGCTTTCCTGTGACGTGTTTGTCGGTTTGGGTTGTTCATATAAACTGAAAATATGAGATTACAGTAACCATAGAAAGGATACATCGAATATCAATTAGAAATTGTTATCTCACAGTCCTGGTGCTGTTCTTCCAAAAAATCAGCTGCTCTTGTCAAATTGTCTTGAGATTTTGGTGAACGATAGGGGGGATGGTCACCGATTGTAACCGCCTTTGTAAAAGGATAGCGATAAGTCAGATGGATATCTCAATTCACAACTTCACAGCCTATGGAATGATATGCTAGAATTAATCTTACCCTTCCTGCTTCCCTTAATTGGTGGAGCGGGACTTGTGCGAGAAGTTTTGTGTCACGTCGTATCCTCATCTCAAGCCTTTAGCGAGCATCACCAGATAGCTTCATGTATTGCTGCTTGGGAAAATGAAAGGGCAGAGATTGGCTTCACGTGTTGCTCAGATTGTGGCATTTCAAAAGTGCACTTTCCATGAAGTCCCTGTCAATTGCTCGTCCTTCAATATCAATAGGTCAGTGCCAACAACCTTCGTCCCTATAAGTTCTCGTTCAATATGTTCAGCTTGCATAAACTCTTTAACCTACATTTCGAGCAATTTCGACTCACCGTAGCCCTTGGGTGTTCCATCGTTACATGGAACACAATACGGCAGCTTAGTCCTCCAAAGCATGAATACTGGTAGCCATATATCCACTCTTCACCTTTACTAGATACCGTTCGTCTGCCAGCAATTCGTTTCTGTATTTCTTCTGCTCAAGAACATTTGCCATGGCTTAGGACCCCAGTGGCTGGGACAATAGATTCTTGTAACCAGATGCGTAGGAAAGATCTTTATCGGCAAGATACAGCACGTACCCAGGAAGTATTCCGAAGTTCGCTTGTTTACGATCACAAAGATTACCGAGAGTGGAGCATAAGCGCTGGTGCTTGTGAAGTCAGTAAGATCATAGCCTATAAGAATCTGGTATCAACAAGATAGATTGATTCGAAAAGATGCTGCTCTCTTGAAACAAGATCGCTAACTAAGGACTTAACCTATCAATCTTCCACCCACCCTCCTCCAACTTTGTATACTGAAAGCGATCATGCAATCTACTTTCCCTCCCCTGCCAGAACTCTACCATCTCCGGTTTGATCCTCAATCCGCCCCAGAACTCCGGAACAGGAATCTTCTCCTCGACCTCGAACTTCTTCTCAACCTCCTTCACCCAGCCCTCCAACTGTTCTCTCCCCGCAAGCACTTGACTCTGCCTACTAGCCCACGCACCAATCCTACTACCTCGAATCCGCGTGTCAAAGTAAACTTGACTCTCTTCATTCGTCATCCTCTCAACTGTTCCCTCCACTCTAACTTGTCTCTCTAGTTCCCTCCACCAGAAAGTCAGACTCGCCCATTTATTGCTCTCCATATCTTTCGCTTTTTTGCTGGTTCCGAAATTGGAGTATATGACAAAGCCTGACGTATCAAGTTCTTTGAGATACACATAACGCGAGCTGACACGACCGGAGGGAAGTGAGGCAGTGGACAGGCAGACTGTCTCAGGTTGATGTACCCCATTGGCTTGCGCATGCGTAAACCATTTGTGGAATTGTGTAAATGGAGATGTAGGATCTAACTGGTCTCTTTCAAGAGCACCTTTGGTATATTGATCGGCTTGGGAATTGGTTTTCTCGCCCGCGGGTGCGACTGTTACAGATATGTTAGTGGTTGACTTCTTGGATGACTCAAGTACATAATATAAGGGTTCAAGTTGGGGTATTTACAGATCAGCTTCGATACATTTTGTGGTGGATGTAATGCCATTTTGAAAAGGCTTGGACGATACAAGAGACTTGGTGTCAAACGCATAGGATATGTTAAATGGTATGCAATTGTAGAGTTTGGTAATGTCAGGTCACTTTTGTCTTTGGTGACGATGTTGACTTCGCGCTAATCAAGTGGGATGTCAGCCTTGCTCAGCCTTGTGAACCCTCTCCTCGCAAGTGGTGAGACTTCTTAACATAAATTTAGGAAGGTAATTTAGACATTAATTTTTGCTTTATTTTTATGAGCGCTCACTAGGCTCCAATTGCTGATTCATTTTGTGTACTAAACCCAATGATGATGAGTGCATATGGCGCAAATAGACCACCCAATTGACCCCACTATCGTCGGCTTGACTGCTGCTGAGAGCTCCAAATTTAATGCCGCTTAACGCCTCATAATGCATAGCCTATCTTGAAAGACAGCTCAATCTAAGCTGGGAGCCAGCGTAATCAAACTGAATCTCAACTCTCCTCCCGCAGTTTCAGCTTCCCTCTTCATGAAGAGCCTAGGTCCCATGTCCAAAGCTTTCTCACTCAGAACATCGTCCTCGGCTCCAATAGGTCCCCTATTCAATGGTCCTTTTCTTCGCCCATCCATTTCCCACAAATTGTTCTTCTCGTCCTTGATAAAGCACACATAATGTAGGTCGATATTATCCTCTGCGTCTGGCGCAGAGCTCTGTCCTTGGCTCGCAGCACTCTGGTGAGCAGTCTCTAGAGCTTGGGAATTGTACAACAGTTCTGCTCGCTCGATAGGTCCTAAAGGCGTGGCATCTTTAACCAGATTCTCAAGGTCGGAGCCAGGTTCTGTTCACCTCCTGTGATTAGCAATTGTTCTTCGAGATTCTAGGACATTCCCTTACGTATGAACTCTCTCGAGCTACCATTGCTGACAGCATGCAGAATTCCGATCAGACCACATGCATTCCTAATTGTTTGCTTGTACCAGATGACTGGCTCGCCCGTTCCCTTCCCCTCGTAGACTGACTTGTCGCTGTCTTCTTGTACCCGGAAGTTTTCGTAGGATTTGCTGACTGGAAAGACGAGAAGAAGGGCACTCGCAGGACGAGGGATGAAAGAGAGCAATTCGGGATCTTCGATGCTGAACACGTCGTGGAAAGAAAGCGCTGGCGAAAGACCCAGCTTGTGGACTAAGGCGGACATGACTTCTGGATTGTTTTCTAGGAGAATGAGTTAGTTGAGCAGAGTTGACATCGCAATGTAGGCTTACCAAGGGGAACAAATGCCTTACGGCCCTCCGGAACATCTGGATCATCGTGAACTTGAGCTTCTGCCATGATTGCGATTATTAGGAAAAGGTACAGCGGAACTTTCAAATGGACTTTGTAAGTCTAGGGTAGAACTGAACTGCAGGCTGCGGGATGACGCTTGCCGCCAGGAGTCCCTTGGTCCGTGCTTTCCTGTCCTGGCCATTACGCGAAGTCAATAAAGCATTTATGATAAGTGCATTTTCTTACCAAATCCAAAGGACTTGGCTGGGTTCCTTCTTATGAGACTTCCTTGGAGGGACTTGCATGTTTGATATAAGCACAGGTAGCAACTTTATCACCGAAGACACTAGTTATGGCAAAATTGGCATCGGGACATCTGATACACAAAGAACATTTTTACAGAGAAGGAAAAAAATTCCTTCAGTAGCATGACCGGAGAGGACGAGTCTTCTTCTTTGGTGAGTTATCTCTTGAGCTATCTGTGTCATACTTCTACGCGTATCATATCGCAAGCTCAGACGTCTCGCATCCAATAAGTGACGCACACGCCTCCCATAGCGATCTTGCCTCGCTATGAAATGGACTTACAAGCTTTACATATAGTCACAATAGCCTCTTTCCCTTGTAGAGCCTGGAGTGGTTCCGTCAAAGCCCTGAGCCGATTCGAAGCCTCTTCTATCTCCATATCTTCTGCCAGAGCACCATTTGTACACTGATAGTACTACTGACTCTTTGAAATAAGTCTTGTACTGTAGTCAATAAACTGGACTACAGCAGCTGCCACACCCAAGGCTGCGAGGGCTTCCATGTTCGCAGTGTAGATGTCCTCGTCCAGCAGATTGATATATAGAAGTGCCCGTTTGATGAACGATATACAGATATGAGTCGTATTTTACAGATCTTGAGACTGTCGAATTGATGACTTAGAGTCAGATCTTGGGAAGTTCTGCCCTCAAAGCGGAGCGCAATTGGCGCATCGCGAGGCTGAATGTGCTCGCATATACGCTAGGACTAAATTGAAGGTGTGCAGGCAGCGTATGTGAGAGCCAATGAGGAGTTCGTATATGGCAATTTTCCCTGCGAGAAGGTTGATTCGTCCATGAAGTTGAGGCATCTTCCGATGTCTTCTGATTTGCATTCATGGAAAGTGGAATTCCAAACCAAAGGACCCGCCATCTGCTCCAAGTCAACAATGCCTAGTTTAGACTCAACAGTGGCTTAGAAGTTGAGACCCATGAGGAACTGGACTTCAACTACCTAGGTATCGACGATACATGACTTTTGCACCAGCCATACAGCCAAAACTCATCTAGGGATTCGAAAAAGGACCGCGCAATGCCTGGCCTCTAGCGCTAACATGAATGCCCTTCAGTCAAGGGCCAGCTTTGCAACTGCGAGCCTGAGATCAATTCATCTGAGCTTCTCAGGAAAAGGTTTGTCTCCCGAAATTGCCTCAAGACGTAGATATCTTCTCACACCTGATTCATTATCAAGCTCCAAGTATCAGATCAATCGAAGTCATGTCCCATAAAACGCCGTTAACACACTCTGCAAATCATGTTATGTCATAACATCACCATGTCTCAGCTATACGCGAATTCAACCTGTGCGAAGTGTTCCTAGAACAAGTTATCTCAATTCAGAAGATCAAGCCGGAACAACTAGCGAGAAAAGTGGTATCGTATTATTATTCACTGTACAGATGATCGAAATCAACATAAAAGCTTACAAGAATTTCTCTAGGAAAGGCCGTTCCATCATACATATGCTATCCCATTCCATACATCCCAGCTCCCAACGCCTTGCTCTTAGCAATCAATCAAGATACAGCCTACAGGCTCCTTCTTTCCCTCCTCCTTTTCAACCAAAAACAATCCAGCGGTTCACAGGCCTCATCGAGATCCCTACGCATCAAGTGCCCTCGCTCGTCCACCTTCAACAATAATCTGGTCATCAATCCTCTTTCCCGTCTCTCCATACTCAACCTTCTTCCACGTCCGAATCCGTCCCTCATTCAGATCAATATCAAACAACCTGATTCTTCGATGATACCCTCCATATCCTCCATACCCACCGAACCCCGCTCCACCAGCATAACACATCCACATGGCCGGACTCTTCGCCTCATTACTCGTCAAAGCACAATACTCATTTGCATGGTCATGCCCACACGAAACCATCACAACACCTTCCTCAACTAACGCGTCCCTAAACCCAGAATTGAATGCCGGTGCTGTGACGCCTTCTCGCCATGCTCCTATTCGAGGAAGTTTATCATCTCGATATTCAGGGAGCGGGATATGGATGAAGGCTAAATCCATGTGAATATGCGTGTATCCAGCATGTTCTTTCTTAAGTCCTTGAGCGGTGGTTTTGAACCAGTCTATTTGGTTCTTCTTTAGCCAATCGTACCCTTTGAAATGACGTTCGTCAGGCGAATATGCGTGGGTGTCTAAGAGGTAGATGGTTAGTGCGGAGTGTTTCGAGCTTCCGCGAGCTAGCACTTCGACGTAGTAGTTTCCTACGCCGTCAATATCTTCGGGGCCTGAGGATGAGAGGGAGTATGGCAAAGACTCGATTAGAGACATTTGAGCTGCGCGAGAAAGTGATTTCTCATCGTCGTGGTTGCCGAATATGGTTGCGTAGGGGATCTTGCGCTTGATGAGAAGCTCGGCGTATTTGAAGATTGCCTGAAACGAGTTAGTCTTGCCGAAAACATTTCCTGTAAATAGAGTCACATACACTTTGAGCATCTGGAGCTGTATCTCCGTTGATCTGATCTCCACTCAAAACCACCATATCTGGCTTCTCCTCATCCAAAAGTCTCCCGACGAACTCCAGAGTCCTTGGATCGGCCTCGCATTTTCCACCTTTATTTCCCACCGGCATTTCATCTCTGCAAGCCCCAGTACCCGTGCTCAAATGCAAATCCGCAACTTGCATAATTTTGAACTTTCCATTCTCTCCAATTCTCGGAACGGGTCTCGAATGTGGGTTCTCCTTTCCTCTCCTCACGCTCAACCTAGCCTCTTGACCCTCTCCACTCGTATCCAGCAGCAGAGGCGTTCCTACCATATGCCATCCATCTCTCGGATCCACCGCATCTGCCCCAAACAGAATATCCACCGACGTAATCGCATCATGAGAATCGCTCGCATGTCTCTTCGCCGATCTCTTCAACCATAATCCCGCTGGTCTCGACTCCCACCTCTCATCACCCTCCCCTTTCACCGCCGTACTAGGATCCAGCCTCCCAACTTTAACATCCACAATAACTCTATCCTCCGCCAGAAGTTCCTCCTCCCGCTTCCTCTTAATATGCACAAATGCGCTGCTGACCCATCCTTTGCCTAGGTATAGATCTTTCTCTACTCGATGCCATAACTCCGGGTCGAGTTTGCACGATGTGAAGACGTTTAGGCGCGAGCAGGAGGTTACTGTTATGTCTGTGATGACGAGGCCGGGGTGGTGCGCTGGCAGCGCATTGTGTATAGCGGAGGGTAGAACGCGGAATTTGCTGTCGAGGAAGAAGATGACTACGATGGTCAAGACGGCTAGGACGCCGAGCTGGCTTATTGTTCGGACCTGCACATAGAGAGATCAGTATTTCATAGGTTAATCACTCGAGACAAGTTCTTACGATTCGTCTGGTCATGGTGCAGGAGCTTTTGATGGGGAGCTAGCTGCTGCCTCAACCGATAGCTAAGCCTGAAGATGTTTGAGGTCGGTCGTTTCCATCCGTGTGCGGTCAAGGGCACATTGCGATTATCTCATTGTCGACCGTGATAATTCACATTCGATACTGGCACATCATAGGCAGAAAGGAGGCACAATTGCTTGACGTGACCACACGGAGGTAATTTAAGGCCTTTGGGCCAAAATCCGGGGGCGGTCGCTAGTGGAAAGCCAAGAGCATATCCCTGTCTTTATCCGTTAGTTCGAAACTTGAGGTACTGTGGAGAGTGAGGATATCAAGTTTGAAAACATAAAAAAATTAATAAATAATATGATTAAACTAGCATTATATAGTAGTCTGAGAGTTGTAGTTCTATGAGTGTATGGACGTCAAACTCGGAATTATAGAAAATCGATGAATACATGTGATTGAATTAGTATCATACAGTATAGTTACAGTATATTTACAAGGCCTTTCTTCTAATGTACATCATTGTCTGAAAATAGGGTGATCTTTCGCCATACACCTACGAATCCTCCCCCTGAAATCTTAGTCCCAACTTTTGGTCTACAGACCATCAAGGATTCAGTAGTTGACGTGACTTGGATTCCTCCACTGCACGGTACTTCCGAGTCGCCGCGATCTTCTACTACCTCATCGCCAGACTCACTGACATCTGCCGTTTCCTTCAGAACTTTCTTCGAAGCTCTCGGCGTCACTGACCGCACATCCCATTCTCTTCCACCAACTCCAATCACTCCACCAATCTCAATAACCTTTTCCAGAAACAGCGGTAAATTCATCTTCTTGCAGAGTACCACACAAGCATTGATCTGCGTGATACTCGGACAGAAAGCGAGCAGCATTCCATGTGGTTTCATAGCCTTTTGCACAATCTCAAAGTAATCCTGCGTCGATGGGAGATCAAGAATGGCATGATCTAAGAAAGGTTCCGATGTTGTTGCTAGTCTTTCGGAAAGATAGTCTTGAATGGTGCCGGTGTGGAAATCTATATTTGAGAAGTATAGACCGTTACGGAAGTTCTGGACTACGATTTTGGCATGTGCTGTGTGGGCAGGGTGGATATCGAGTGTATGTATGACTGCTCGACGAGTTGCGCGCCATTCTTCGTCATTCTTGATGTCGTCCTCTACTTGAGCATTATTTTCTTCGGCTTCTGAGGTTGCTGTGGGTATTGGAGCTGGAGAATTTGCAGCATGGATCGCTCGAGAGAGATGCAGAGTTAAAGCCCCTTGTCCTGTTCCAGCTTCAAATATCTCTAGCCTCGATTCATTCGGATCATTCGGTCGTGGTGGTGTAGGATGGAGGTCGAGCAGGGAAACGATCAGACTTGCGTCTTGGGAGTAAATCTAGAACATAGCATTAACAAATGCTGGAATCCGATAAACTGCTTAGTATATTGACTTACTGGCGTAACTATCCGCGGATGATTGTCTGTATGTTCCCCGAGCGTCGGCTCAAGAATGCGAAAGCTGGATCCCCTCTTGGAAGTAACTACGCTCCGCAGCTCTCTGCCAATAATATCATCATTTGCGACATGATCTCTGCCTTTGTTATGGGCCGAGATCACAGTTTTACCACCTGCGCGCAGCTTTCCCGTGATGATGGGTGGGCTCGGATTGACTCGATGCTTCAACAAGACAATGTCATTGTCTGTAAGGAGTTAGTATCTTGAGGTAATGGAAGCCTGGAAAGCTTCTTGCCTTGGACAATCCTCTTAGAAAAGGACCTAGAGCTTTGGGAACATGGTGATATCGAGAGTCGGCCTGTCCCGGACAAGATGCGACTCGTACTTGGGCAGAGGCGTTGCAGAATTGGCATCTGGAAGCTGATATGATGCTACAGACCCAACGTGCATGATCGTGGAAACAAAAATAGGTCAAGCTTCACATGCAAGCGGCCGCTCGACGCGGGAGGAGCCGTCGAAGATAAGGTAGGAACCTCATCTTAGCTCATCTCAGCTCTCGATCTCAAAAGCATCTAAACAGTCAATAAAGAAATCTGAACTTTTGATACAAAAGTCTACCTGCGCTGAGAAGACTCGTTCCAAATACTTAAAGCATTATCTGAACAGCTCAGTCTGAAACAAATCCCTCAACGATTTCCAACACTTATCCGGCTATTCCGAGCTACCGCTATGCCTACCGAAGTCGAAGGAACCCACTTGGTTGGGGATGTTTCCCTATACACCAAGACTTGGAAAGTAAGCCTTAAACCAGCCTCAACATGCCAAATCCCAATTCACAGAGTCAAAACTAATGCACTTCATAGCCTGATGGAGCTCCAGTAGCTAAGCTCGTCTTCATCCACGGCTTCAATGACCACTGCAATCGCTACTTTGAGCTGTTCCCAACCCTCGCTTCTCGAGGCATCGAAGTCTCAGCCTTCGACCAAAGAGGATGGGGACAGTCTGTCAAGAAACCAGCTGATCAAGGCTTGACCGGACCAACAGATCAAGTCATCGCTGACATTGCTTCTTTCATCAAATCTCAACTGCCATGCTCGGTTCCACTATTTGTCATGGGCCATTCTATGGGTGGCGGCGAGGCCTTGATTTTAGCTTCGGATCCTCAGTATGCTGATCTCACGAAGGATATCCGCGGATGGTTGTTGGAAAGTCCATTCATTGGTTTCCCGAAAGGGTTTGCTCCAATGTGGCCGGTCGTTGTCGCTGGAAGGCTGGTGGGCAAGCTACTGCCTCATAAGCAACGTTTCTCAGCACTTCCTCCTGTCAATCTGACCAGGGATAAGAACGTCATAAAGTCCCTTGAAGAAGACAAACTTTTGCACGGGAATGGGACGCTCGAGGGACTAGCTGGCATGCTTGACAGAACCGCATCGCTTAGTCAAGCGAAAGCCCAATTGAATCCAGGCGTCAAGAGTGTCTGGCTAGCACATGGTACGGAGGACAAGGGAACCGGTTACGAGGAGAGTAAGAAGTGGTTTGAGAGACAGACTGGTTTGGAGGATAAGGAATTCAAGAGCTATGAAGGCTGGTCTCATCAATTGCATGCAGACTTGCCGGACAACAGGTCGATTTTCGCAAATGATGTTGCTGATTGGATCCTTGCCAGAGTTGGAAGTGATGCAAGGGATTCGAAACTATGAGAGGACAGTCTGGCGTTGAAATTTGTAGCGATGCCTTGACGCATATATGTAATAACGGCCTCAACAGCAATGCATTTCCAAACAGTTTGGTTCGAGCATTCATTCATTCTACGTATCATCCTCACCCTCTTTCTTCTTCTCCTCACCCTCTGTCCTCCTCTGCAAGATCTCATCCACAATCCCCATCTCCAGCGCCTCCTCGGCACTCAAAAACCGATCCCTCTCCATCAACCGTTCCACATCCTCTAACGTATGCGCCTTCGTCAAATGCTTGATATAAATCTCGTTCAGCTTCCTCCTTACCCTCAGAATCTCCTGTGCATGAATCGCAATATCGCTCGCTTGTCCAAAATAGCCTCCGCTCGGCTGATGTACCATAATGCTGCTATGTGGCAAACAGAACCGCTTGCCCTTCTCTCCTCCACATAGTAACAGACTGCCCATAGAAGCTGCTTGCCCGACGCAGACTGTGGAGACCGGAGAGCGGATGTAGGACATTGTATCGTAGATTGCTAGGCCAGCTGTGACGGATCCGCCGGGAGAGTTTATGTAGAGTGTGATAGCTTTTTCTGGTGCGTCGGATTCCAGGTATAAGAGCTGGGCTACGACGGCGGCGGAGAGGACGTCGTTCACTTCGCCGTTTAGGCAGATGATTCGTTCTTGTAGGAGTTTGGAAAAAATGTCGGATTGTCGATAGCCTCCTCCCTATATTGTCAGCGTAGTTTCTGACGATTGGCATGTATATCAGGACTTACAATCGTCTCTGTTATCAACGGCATTGGTGTCCAGGATCTAGGAGGCTCTGCTCGTGAAGGTATTGATGAGAAACTCCGTAGACCCTGTCGGAAGACATTGTGAGCTGGCGCCCGCAGTATTTTGGTTGCAAACATTGTGAATGAATTGGAATTGGTTGAAGTCCTCTGAGCTTCCAGATTCAACTTTGAGGTTGACGCGATTGATCGCGGAAAGGAAGCGCGATCGCTTGGCAGGGATGCTGAGAGCTCTCGACCCTCAATTTATTCTTGGACAAAATCCTGAACACACTTCGAATTTCCAACGGCAAAGAAAAAGGGCATGAAGAGATGCACGATCTCCTACGGTAGTAATACTGCAAAGTGCTTCGCGGCAAGCACTCGACCACATTCTACACATCCAACAAGCTCACATGAGGTTTGGGCAAGATGGAAGCTCTCAGGAGCTTGCCAAAGCAGGGGCATATCTGAGAGCAGTCAACGTACTTCAGGGTCGAAGCCTTTAGATTCTACAGAAGAGCTTTTCGCTGAGTCTCCCGTTGGGATAGAGCTCGGTGGAGATATCGCACAAAATGGAGTAAACCAGAACGAGACAACTAGGACCTCGAAAACACAGTCCAAATCAGGAAGCAAAATTGAGTCGAAGTCTATGTACAATGCCTCAATTACAGACTCGAAAGCAAGCGCTCTTACAAATACCTCAAAAACACCCTTTAAACGTCGCCCTCTTCCCCTCTCTCCGCTCATGGATCCAGCATTCCTAAAAGCCAAAGAAAAACACAAAGCTCCCAAGCTTGAACCAACCCGAACACCGACACCGTTCCAGCAGCAGCTCGCGAGGAATCCGTTTGCCCGGGCTCTTGCAACACCTGTTCGCAGATGCGCTGTCAGTGGCACGAAACTGCCTACCTTTTTTCTGCAGGGATTTAGAGTGATGTCGGATCCAGAGACTCGGGGGCCGTGGTATGTGCCGACTAAGTTGGCGAATAAATATCTTTCGGTGAAGAGGAGGAAGGTTTTGGATGAGGCGGAAGAAATGGAAGACATGGTGGAAATGGACAAGTCGAAAGAGGTTGAAGGTTCAGAAGAAACGACGGAAACCGAGGAGGCATCAGGGGCAGAAGCCTCGAATAGCTCAAAAGAGTCGGAACAATCAGAAGAATTGTACGTCTTGGAGGAAGTAAAGGAAAAAGAGTCTATGGCGATCGAGTCAAAACCCAAACCTTCCACCATCGGATACCAAGCCTACACACTCAACCGAAAACCCTTGCTACAGAGCATGCTGAACACCGGCAGAAAATCCTCCAGGAATAAATTAGCAACAGTCCATAACATGCTTATCCCCATGTCATGGCGAGGCGTCAAATCCGCTCAAAAGTTTTACGAGGCTTCCGGGTGGAGAACAGACATGGATGATTTCGTCCCGCTAATAATGGGACGTCGGATCTCAGAAGCATTGGCTCATATCAACAGTTTAAAGCGAGGATACGTAGTTGGATGCACGGATTGGGACGATGCGTTGACCAAGAAGCAGGTTGCTGCTTTTCTGTGGACTGGAGGGAAGGGTGAGGGAGTGGGAGAAGGACCACCAGAGTTTGCAACATTCGACATTGGAAGTGAGGACTTTGGTGCGGATAAGGAAGTGCTGGGAAGGAGAAAACAGAAGATTCCCGTTTATAATCTGCAGAAGCTACTTGGAAAGGAGAAGATGGATGAGTTGAGACAGCTGGTGCCGAATAGCCTTTTTGAAAGGGAGGTTGTTGTGCTGAGGCATAAGAATGCTACGGCGAAGCTTCAGGAACAGCTTTGGAAAATTCAAGGGTATTTGGCTGAGCACCCGGAGAGTCAGGTCGATCGGCCAGAGAGAGTTAGTCAAGATACCCACTAGGACGAGCCTTGGGGACGTTTCAAGGCCGTCTCCGAGCAATCGAAATAAAAGATTGATCAAGATACATCGAACTTCAAACAGTTCAGTAAACTCCAGGAGGAGTCCGGGCGTACCATAGCTATTGCGTCTATCTAGGAGCAAAGTTGTGACCAATGCATCATCACCGTCCTTTCTGGCCCGATCGTGAAGCTAAATGGTCCATTCTGGAATGGCCTTTTCCTAAGTATCCAATTCTTCACCAACGACACAAGAGTTTGCCTGGTCCAAGGTAAAAAGAGTATAACGAAAAGTGGCGAAGCTCTATCGCGTCGTGCCGAAGAGCTCGCTGAGACTGATGATAAGAGTTGTAAGTGCCAATCTCCCAACATCGAGAGCCGACCTCACGTTTCCTGGCCATAGTCTCCCGACACGAAACTTGACCCCCAGCCTACCCAACCTACCGAACTACTCCCACTAGTCCAGACTTCAGCACCCCTCACGAGTGATATTGAAGTCGCGAGAATAGCACTGCACACCGCCCAAGATCAAACTTACAGGTCACGTAAAAAGCTAATAGATGAATTTCTCATTGGGGACGATTTCGCCTAGCCCCTCCCACGACTGTACGTAAGTACTTGCTGCAACGGATCATAATTCTAGCGAGGCACTCGTGTATTACCTCGAAATAAATGCGATCCCTAACACAATGCTCTGTCTGAATTTTCGAGTTAGACTTTCACGCCCAAGAAGACTTGGTATTGCTTCAGAATTCTTCCCGGACTATCCCACAGTGAAGGAAATTATAAGACATATTTGAGCCTCTGGCGCCTCTTCTGATGTCCACTTCGCACTCTTCCCAACACCCGCCATTCGTTATTTGTACCAGGAATCCTGCAGTAGCATGTGCCAACGGTCAAGTCTCGGTGTTATCGGCAAAAGCTCTTCCTAGAAATGATCATCATAAATGGCCGGAATACTAACCTCCGAGCATTCGGATTCCACCACTCATAACCTCGACCAGAAAAACAGACCTTGGAGCTTGATGGACGTCGATGCGGGGATGGCCGCCAAGCTGGGGATGTCGGGGAGATGACAATGTTTGGCGACACGGGTTGCCAAGATGGATCCTCTCGCTTGCAGGCGCACCAATCAGATCGTTGATACGTGTGTACTTCGATGGGAACGATAGAGTTAAGCGGGGTCTGGGGAAGAGGGCGATGGCTTCGAATGAGAAGTGGGGGACGGGATTGTAGCTGCTTCAAACCATTCTTTTCAAGCAAGGTCTGGGGATATGGCACGGTGGCGGGGATATGTTGGGGAAGCTTTTGAGTATATAAGGACTCTGTTCCTGTGGTCGAAAACTTTCTGAGGCGTAGATCATCCCTATTTTCTCCTCTTCTTGAAAGACTGAGCCAAAGCTATGGCAGACACTAAGACCACTGTCTCGGGTGTGAACGAGAAGGAACATGTAATGCATGGCGAGTACAAGAGTGATCTCAATCCCCTTGCTGTCGCGATCGAGATTGCAGAAGAGGTCGACAACAATAAATACTCGCCATGGACTTGGTCCATGCTACGACTGTACGGCGTTCTGTTCGTAGCTTATTGCTGTGGTGCTTTAAACGGATATGATGGCTCACTCATGGGCGGTCTCAATGGAATGACATCGTATCAGCAGACATTCAACATGTAAGTATCTTGTCTTGTGTCCTGCAGAATCTTAGGCTGTCATATTGACTCAAGTGCGAAGGAAAACCAGTGGCTCATCTACCGGTCTTGTCTTTATGATCTACAATGTCGGAAGTCTTGCGGCTGCTCCGTTGGTTCCTTTTGCAACCGATAGACTTGGTCGAAGAATTGGTATGTTCATTGGAGCCGTTTGCATTATTGCTGGCACTTGCGTGCAGGCAACTGCCAAGGCCATGCCTCAATTCATGGGTGGTCGATTTCTCTTGGGTTTTGGTGTCTCCTACTGCTGCATTGCTGCGCCCACGTATGTCAGCGAAATTGCTCATCCTAAGGTACGGATTTTTGTCAGGTCGCCTGATAATGCTCCAAATTTTCTCCTGGAATTTGACTGACGTGTATCAAGTGGCGCGGAACCCTCACTGGTTTCTATAACTGCATGTGGCCCCTCGGCGCCATCGTTTCAAGTCTAACGGTCTATGGAAGTACCTATATCAAGGGCGGGAATGGTTGGAGACTCCCCGTCTGGTTGCAATGTGTAACCTCCGGCATCGTAGCCTCTTGCGTATTCTTCTTGCCAGAATCCGTAAGTAAAGTCTTTTCGTCTGGGGTACTACATGTCGCTGATCCATTTCTATAGCCTCGATGGCTCATGCAACACGACCGCACTGAAGAAGCCGCTGAGATTCTTGCTCGGCTTCATGGCGAAGGATCCGTCAGCCATCCGATCGTCCAGCTCCAACTGAAGGAAATGCTCGCCCAAATCTCCACTGATGTGGCGGATAAGAGGTGGTGGGATTACCGACAATTGTGGAACACACATAGTGATCGTCGTCGGCTCATTTGCGTGTTGGGTATGGCATTCATGGGCCAGGTAAGCAAACCAGATATTCATTATGTATGGTAAAGATATTCTAACATCTTCAGGCTTCCGGAAACTCGCTTTCCAGTTATTACCTCGTTACGATGATGAACACAGCTGGAATCACCGATGAGAAGAAGGTCCTGGCTTTGAACGTCGTGAATTCTGTGCTCGGATTTGCTGGCTCGTTGATTGGCGCTCGCATGACAGACCGTATTGGTCGGAGACCGTTACTAATTTACAGCATTCTTGTCTGTTCGGTCATCTTCGCCGTCATTACAGCAGCGTCCAAGTTGGCAGTCGATGACCCAACCAACCAGTACGCCGCCAACACCACAATTGCGTTTATCTTCCTCTTCGGAATTGTATTCTCCTTTGGATGGACAGCTCAGCAGAGCATGTACATCGCCGAGACACTCACAACATACAATCGTGCCAAGGGTACAGCTCTGGGGAATTTCATGTCTGCTGCTATTTCCATCGTTTTGGCTTACTCCTCTGGACCTGCTTTCGAGAAAATCGGGTACTGGTTTTACCTTGTCTTTGTGTTTTGGGACCTTATTGAGGCGGCATTCATATGGTTCTTCTTCCCTGAGACCAAGGATCGAACGCTGGAGGAGCTTGCGGAGGTTTTTGAGGCGCCAAATCCTGTCAAGAAGTCTCTTGAGCCGAGAAATGCGGAGACTGTTATGGCTACGATGCAATTACCCGTGGGAAAGCTGTCGGATGTTTAAGACTGTTCGGGCATGTTCTCTAGAGTTTGCCGCCCGTGTGGCGATGATACCCACCTACAAACTAAAAATCAAACAGTATCAATTTCCTCTCTCTTACAATAATGCGGAAGCAGTGAAGCGTGCTTACGCATCGCACCTCGGCTATTTTCCAGCCTTGCTGAGACGGCGTCTAGCTTGATTTGAGGAGCAACCAAGAAGATGGAATGCATCCGAGGCAACTCCTCTCGTCAAATGTTTTCTGGAAGACTAAGAAAGCAACTAGCCAGCCATTTCCTTGAACTAAAAGCATTTTTAGCTTGATTTCGGGCAGCTCTAACTTCAGATGGCAGGCGCCGCGAACTACCTTAAGGATCATCCCGAAACCCCGCGTTTTCACATTCTTTCGTTGCTGCGAAAAGGAGCGAAGAAAAGCTTGACACCGTATGTTTAGCACTATAGTACTGTAACTGTTGATAGCTTTTTCGCAGCAATTGCCATGCGCAGCTGCCGCTTTCCCATGTGAAGTCAATAGCTTCAGAAATCTAGCAATGGTGCTAGGCATTGTTGATCATAGGTAGGCACGACTGAAAACTATGTAGGTAAAGCCCTTCCTTGTTTGCTATTGTAATTTGTTTCTGACAGAAGCTCTCCTCTGTCTGAACTCTCAATTGAGCCTTTAATTTCATTCGAAATGAAGACACCTTCTAAGTTTTTGCTAGGGAGCTTTTCCATAGCAGCTCTTTATATTCTAGTCGACGCGCAAGCTCTTCCCGTCGTTGATCTTGGCTATGCTGTGCATCAAGCTACCCTGAATGTAAGTACCATGCCCAACTCAAATTTTCCCAAAGCTTACATTCCTAAGTCGTCCGGCTCAGGATATTTAGATTTCACAAACATTCGGTTCGGGCAGAACCCAGTTGGCTCTCTTCGATTCTCGCGTCCGATAGCGCCGACTGGCCGCAATACCACTGTAAACAATGGTGGGCAAAGCCAAATCATGTGCCCTCAGGCTGGCCCAGGTACACAAATTCATAGATAGTAATTTTGATCAATTGCTGATGTCATTCAGCTTGGATTTCCGAAGCCAGAGAATTCATCACAGACCTTCTCACAGGACAAAATATTACCGAATACACACATCCGTCAATGATGCCGGAAATATCAACCAACAACCTCACTTCCCTCTTGACACCCAGCCCAGGAGTCTCGGAGGATTGTTTGTTTCTCGACGTTATCGTTCCCGAAAAGGTGTTCAACATCACCAAGACTAATGGGGCAAGCGGATACCACGAAGTTAAATGCGAGCCGGGTCAGCCATGTAAGGTCCCATCGGGAGCTGCGGTTCTGGTCTGGATTTATGGCGGAGGGTACACAGCTGGAAGTAAAGCTGGCTCCGGGAACCCAGCAAGTTTGATTGCTACAAGTCTGGAAAATGATGGCGAGGGCGTTGTTTATGTTGCTATGAACTACCGCCTGGGCATGTTTGTAAGTTGCAACCCTTAAGTCACAGAATTCTGACTGACGATCGTTAGGGATGGCTTTCTGGATCAGGAAACATCACTTCAAATGTCGGACTACTTGACCAAAGGTTGGCACTCGATTGGATTCAGCAGAATATCCATCTCTTTGGTGGCGATCCGTCTCGCGTCACTCTTATTGGAGAATCTGCTGGAGGAGGCTCAATCATGCATCACATCACGTCGTATGGTGGCCTGGGCTCGGTCCCATTCCAGCAAGCTATACCACAAAGTCCAGCTTTCCAAATCATCGTCCCTTCTCAATCCGAGGAGATATTCGCCAATGTTCTCAAGAACGCTTCAGCTATCACGAACATGACAATCGAAACAGCTGAGGATTTGCGATCGCTCCCGTTCAAAGATCTGTATGCTATCAATACTCTGATTGTCGGCCTTTCGATGTATGGAAGCTTCACTTTTGGTCCTGTCGTAGATGGGACGTCTGGTTCATATGTTCCGGATCTTCCCATACGCCTCTTAGCCAATGGCTCGTTCCATAATGTCAGTGTCATGGCAGGTCATAACTCCGATGAAGGATTGCTCTTCACGCCACCCTTCATCCAGACGCAAGACGACTTCAACGTTGCAGTTCGCTCTCTCTTCCCGACCGCGAACGAGACTGTCGTGGACACAGTCACAACCGAACTGTACCCGCCAAATTTCAATGGAAGTCTTGGCTACAAGACACCGATCGAGCGCACCGCACTCATGCTGTCAAACTTCATCGCAACTTGCAACGTGAAAGCTCTTGCGACCGTATCCTCAGGATATGCCTACGTTTTCTGGGTACCCCCTGGACTTCATGGTCAAGATATTGCTTATACTTTCTTCAATGGCGATACTTCTACCATTAACCAAGGGGCTTTGGTAAATGCAACAGTCGCAACGACACTACAGCGTTATATTACGAGCTTCGCATTGACAGGCTCTCCTACAGCGGAGGGAGTGCTTGATATGGTGCCTTATGGTGATGCATATACAGTATCGGCGATCAGTTCGAAGGGCTTGTTTCAACCAGCTCTGGGAATGTGGCTTTCGGATCCAGGGGCAGCAAAGGCGTGCGATTTCTGGGAGGCAGCACCGTATTACACGTTGGATTAGAGATCATGAATGGTAAGAGGAAATGTATGTATTTAATGTGGTCGTTAATTAGTACACTCCAGACCCCCAAGCGTTTAGTTTGTTTAGTTTGATATCCCACTTTATGCAACAATGGAACAGAACCCAAAACTTGACCGCCGATTACCAAAAAAGAGTTGACAGTGATCCTACTTAGTCCAGACATACCAGACATTTAACGGATCAGTCACCCTCCAGCACATCTTCACTGACGAACTCCTCTTCTGACACTCAATGAACGGACCAGTAGTATCCTGCCCCAACTTCGCATCATCTCCCGATCGACACGTCTGCTCCATCGCCTGAGCCAAATCTCCCTTGCCCAGCTTCGCATAATCCTTCTCGCCCTTCACAGTCATATGCTGCTCATACATCGCACTCGTCTCCGGCATTTTGATAAACCCGCTCGAAAACCCCCGTGTCGTACAATGCTGACTGATCTCTCTACACTTATCCCTCAATCCGGAAGGTATGATAAGAGCTTCGCACTTATCGCAGTTGCAGACCGAGAAAACGGCTGTCTTGTACGACCAGACTTTGCAGATGCAGGGTCCGGCTGTGGCTTCGTTATTGGGGTTCTTGTTCTTGCCTTGGGGAGCGGGAAGGATCTGGCCATCCCGACGGATCACGTAGTTGGTGTCGACGCGGGCGCAGAGGGCTTTGACGTCCTCGATGAGAGGCGTGGGACCGTTGTTGATGCATTGCTTGAATGTGGTGTTGGCTTCGCCACCTTCATGCCAGAGGACACGCTCGTTTTCGGGGAGGGAAGGGAGGAGAGGTATTGGCCTCTTGTTCTTGTTCTTCTTCCTCTTGCTGCGGCGGACGATCGCGGCTGGAGTTGTGTTCTCGATCACGGTGCCGTATTCGATATTGCTGTTGCTGTCGCTCTCGTCGTTGCTGTCAATGCTGTGAGTGCCGTCGAGGCCATCGACCGAGTCGAACTCCGGGAACGCGAATTGAAAATGCTCAAAACTTTCGGCTTTGATGGTGCAATTCACTTCGTGCAAAGAGCCGTCGTCGATAAAGATTAAGTCGGAACAATAAGGGGCTGCGCCTCGTTCGATGGGAATGGAATCATCGAAAGGAAATGCTGAGACCATTCCCACAGCGGCGGCCACTAAAGCCAGAACAAGGTTCATGGAAACCATGATTGCTGGTATGTAGTACTAAGTTAAAGTAAAGTCTTAATAAATGGAAAGAAAGAAAGAAAGAAAGACAAGCAGAGATGTAAGCCTGAGCATCTGTGTCGGTGTAACAGGAGAGAAAAGAGGAGGACCGGAAATGAGAGGAGAAATTTCTTAGGTTCAGAGATCAAATTGTGAAGAGTTTGTTGAACTAGCTATGTGTGGTACAGATCACTTAGTCCTAGACTTATATTCGCTACCAAAGTATGGTAGACACTACGATATTTGTGGACCCTATCTATGGCTCTTAAGCTAATACACCTTAGAGGCAGGCGCAGGGGGAAAAGAATGATCAAATGACGATTCTTAGGTCGTTTGACTATTACTCGAAAGGGATCACTAGGTGACAGGCCTATGATGGTTCTGAAGTAAGGACGTTATCGTAGGAGAACGATTTAAGAGCTCGGAATAGTACAGAGTAGCAGATCCGGGGCAATATCAAAAAGACCTTTGATCAGCCCCCTTCGACCACATGAGGGTCGCCTACGAGCTTTGCTTACCTAGACTGAACTTTTGCGAAACCGAAGAAAACTTAACTCCCTTAAGTGATAGGGTTAAGGTTGAGAGGCTAGAGTCGATACCAAATGTTTCGAACAACTAAGGTATGTAAACTTGTAACGACTGATAGATTTAGAAGGTACGAGGGGGCTCTTGCCTTGAATTATATAAGTAGTAATCTAGGTAGGACTATCAGAGACCCGTCCCCTGGTGGTTCCTTCTTCTTGAACGATTCAAAATTAGAAGCGTCCTCTGACTGTCCTCTGACCGTCTTCTGGCCATTCCGTGGCATTCAATTGGCCCTACCATTGCCTCTGAGGTACAGTGTGCGAAACCGCAAGCCCGAGCTAAACCAAAAAAAGGAATCGGACAGACGGCTTCCTGAAATGGCCTGAAAAGAGACGGAAGTTACGAAAGCATAAATTGGCTTGAGCTTGTTTAGTTGTCGGTTAACGAGACTTACTTGAGGCGCTCATACGATATAAGGTAGCCGTTCTAAATACTTCAAACGACGCTGAAATCTTAAATTACCCCAGATACCAAGTCACTTGTGCGGCTCTCAACAAGAGTCTGGGCCTGGTGAAGTCATGTTCACAGATAAATACAGTAACACTACCCACCTTGTTGGTGCTAGTGAATATGCCTGCTGATCAGATGAACGGTTCATTTCTACTAGTGAACAAACGAACTGATCAGATAAGCGGAGCCGAAGATAGCGTGACTAGCAAACACAAGTAGTGACTTTTGATCGCACTCTGGTATATTAGCTCCTACGAGACTCTACGAGAGACTATTCATCTGAGTAAGGGCACGTCTATGTACCCTTTAGACAAGAGTTACACGGGAAATCGAGGATATCTTAAATTGGAAAAAGGCTTCCATTGTTTATTCTCGGTAAAGAAGCGAAAGAAAAAATTGTATGCTTACGTAAGTTGTGGGTGAACACCTGCACACAGCAAATTAGACAGAGAATATCAGTATACCACGCGGGACTTAGAAAACTACAAAGGTGTAGCTGGGCATGGTAGAGTATCTAATCTGACTAACCAGGAGCCATGGGTCAAGGGTAACTGAAGGGTTTTGGCTTTAATGATGGACCACGGGAATATGTGATGTGAGAGTCTGAGAGACATTATGACATAGGAACACCTACCTTTAGCAGCATATCAGGAAAATGGGCTTTCGAGACACGATAGATACTGCTTCAAGACACTCTTTAAGCAGTGATGGACTGCATTTATGGGTTATATTAGGATTGGCGCTGCTCGGGGTCATCGGGTCTTGATGCGTAGAAAATGCTATGCTAAATGCCATGTATCGTCTTCCTCAATGAGAGGCACCTCTCGATGAGGATTATTTTCCCGGTGTGTACTTTCACATATCCCGCTTCCACCGCTCGGGGCTGAGCTCGCTTTATTGTATTTGCACCACCTGTGAAACGTACGCTTCGGTTCTCCACTTCAAGCCCTCGTGGGTCAAATGGTGTGAAACATCGCTCATCGACCTCCAAGATCTCACTTTTACCATTTAAAAGCAAGCCAAAAAACTCCATGCTGGTCAAAGACAACTCTAGTCGCAGGGACTCAATAATATCTAGCCATGATGTGGTCTCTTGTTCTCCGTGCATATCGATCTGTGCCTCCAGAAAGATAGGATGCAATCTGAGAGATCTCAAAGAGTGCTTATGTCTCGATAACAGAATTTTCAGCTCGCTAAATGGTACGGTGAGATGCTCGAGCGAGATACTCTGGAACTCTATCCAATGCCGAGAGCTAGATACGATGGACGATAACGGAGGCATACTGCAATATGAGGGCATTTCGTACCCACGATTCATAACATTCAGATCTCCATTTCGGACAGCTAGACAACATATGGTCATGCTGAGATGGAACCCGCCGATCTTTATGCTAGACCAGAAGTGTCAATTTCTTAATGGCTGGGATTTCCCATAATTGAAAATAACTTCAGGCGAATAATCGGAGTAATGCAGATCAAAGCCATCGATCTCGGTCAAAGTCATTGTTTTGTTTGCGAGGTATATAACCTTCAAGATATCCTATGGCCTAGGGCGTAGCACGAAGCTTGCGAGCACCTCCGACCCAGATATCGTGTCTTCTAGAAATCCGATTCGGTCAACAAAAGGCTTGAGCTGGTGTAAAATGATTGACCCTCTAGGATAGCTGCAGATCTGAGAATTGCTGTCTGGAGTACTGAAACAATTTTGGGAAATTGACTGATAATGTGCGGTAGGAGGGAAGGAACGCCAACTCCAAAAACGAATGCGATCCCGTCGCTGAGATATTCGAGCCATTGTGCACAGTGCCATCGTAGTTCTGTGCCCAAACATGATATCGTTCGAGTGGCAGGATCCATACTCTCTGGGAGATCAGCATGCCTCTACTGCTACTCCTCAAAAGTATCGACTCAGACTGATCAGCGTAGCAGCTACGAATGGTTCGCCGGTCGATATCGAGAACCTTGATGTGCCCCCTAATTACAGGATGTTCGGAGATGCTTTGGAGTTTTTGGAAACTTTTGAAACTGTTGGTTAGAAGTACTGTGAACAAAAGTTCTTTGGAAGCGATTGACAAAAACATAGAACATGTGAGATGGGAATTTTTTAGGTCTTTCGGAGCTGATTCCTTACAGATCTTGAACAAGATTTCCGGAGGTAGATTAGAAATATTGGCAAGTTTGATTAGGGACAACTTGTCGAGGACATCGAAAGATGTAGAAAGAATGGACGATTTCTACACAGTGTACAGGACGATCTGTCCGAGCGATGCCTAGTAGGTAGTGGTGCAATACAGGTGCAATCGCTACTTGGAGAAGAACAGTGACTTCTCAGCGGTAATTGAAAGAAGTTGCTGAGCGGTCGTGAAGTGTCGATTAAGTCCGAAGTGGCTCGAGACTTGATTGGATACAGCGTTTACTAGATCCTGTGATCAACACGTGCCTCCAGCAATGTTATCCCACTTTGAAGTTCTTGGACCACCAAGTATGTAGTAGAGACTGTCTTCGGATTTGGAACTAGTACTGATCATATGCCCGTCCTAGCACGACTTAAGCTGCTGTATAGGCAATGAAATCGACACTGATACCACGTGTGTACACAACACAAGTGGGTCAAGTTGTCCCGCTTCTCGCGAGACTGCAATGCAATCCAACGAAGACAACAACACCATTTACACTCAGTATACGAATCCTGACTTTGAGTCCAAAGATCACCTCAAGATAACGACAAAGATATACAGATCAATTCGGTGGTTGACACACATATATCCTTTTACTGTACACTCGGACCTACCATGGTTCACGAGCTGAACATGCTCTTTGGTCACCAGCCATGATTCGGAGCCAAATGCCCGTGATTCGAACTGCGCATTTGAATTAGAAAGTCGCAGTGGCTGTAGCCACGAGATCCATAGTCGGTGAGACACGGATCCGTGGCGTGAATCTTTTACAAATGCGCTCTCGATTGTGGAGGCGCTCTTATTTGCTTATCGTCGCCCTAAGCCTCTAAGTGCAGGTCGATACAGCAGTCGTCCCCTAAGTGACAATTTACGCGGTTTGGTGGTCGCTTGGATATCTTCCTCGTCAATTCCTGTACTTAGGGGACAAGTCGAGAAGAATAGCAGTTCAACTTATGTAAGAGCCCACAGACGTCCGGGATCTCTCATTCTCGCACTTTTCAACATAAAAGCCGCTTCGCCCGTTCCACGAGAGGTTCTCCTTTCTATTCTTTTGTACTATCCCATACGCGTCTATCGCAAGCAAAAGCGCGTTGATTCACCCCACCAAAATTGCCCCGCCATTCACTCATTGTCACTCACTCTCTCACTCCTTCCTTGACCTCGAAAGTATCCACTGCTTAATACATTTGGTAGCTTTGGGCCAGATTTCTTTCACAATGACAACTACTTCGATGATTCAACCAAAATTTCTTTCGAACGGGGATGAGCTGGGTGTTGTCGCTGTCGGCTTCTCTGGTGGCCAGGTAAGCAAAAGCTACATACACGTAAAGTCCTCACATCTAATGAAGCCCAGTGCAAACCAGGAGTCGATGCTGCGCCTTCAGCTTTGATTGAGAGCGGTCTGCTTACCCAGCTTAAGAATGAGTTAGGCTACAAGCTATTCCACGACGACCAAGTCCATTCCTACAAAGATCTCCTTCCTGCCTCCGATCCAGACTACCGCGGAATGAAGAACCCCCTCGCAGTATCTGCAGTAACGCGCAAGCTTTCTGAACAAGTCTACTCGCACGCAAAAGAAGGCCGAATGGTCTTGACACTCGGTGGTGACCACAGTATTGCGATTGGCACAATTGCAGGCACTGCGAGAGCCATTCGGGAGCGTTTGGATCGTGAGATGGCTGTTATCTGGGTCGATGCGCATACAGACATCAATACTCCAGAGACAAGCGACAGTGGAAACGTTCATGGCATGCCTGTGGCTTTCTTAACTGGTTTGGCTAAAGATGATCGCGAAGATGTGTTTGGCTGGTTGAAGAAGGAGAATCTCATCAGCTTGAAAAAGTTGGTGTATATTGGTCTCCGGGATGTTGATCGTGGCGAGAAGCTCATTTTGAGAGAAAATGGAGTTAAGGCTTTCAGCATGCATGACATTGATAGGTAAGTTGCTTGAGTTTTCACAGGGAAATGATGCTGATCGTTTGTAGACATGGTATTGGCAGAGTTATGGAGATGGCATTGGGCCACATTGGAACGGACACACCTATCCACTTATCTTTCGACGTCGATGCATTGGATCCCATGTGGGCTCCTAGCACTGGTACTCCAGTCCGGGGCGGTCTTACTTTGAGAGAAGGCGATTTCATTGCTGAGTGTGTTCACGAAACTGGAAATCTTGTGGCAATGGACTTGGTTGAGGTCAACCCTACATTGGAGCCAGGAGTTGACGATATTGGGGCCCATATGACTGTCAGATCTGGTTGCTCCTTGGTTAGATGTGCATTGGGAGAGTCTCTGCTTTAGTGGTTTGAGGACAACATTTTGCATTATTACGGTTGGCATCAGCGCGGCGGAGGAGTAACGGCTTTATTATTCGTTCATTGGATAGAATAGATAGGATTAGAATGACTTCACACGACGCTTCCTTGTGGAACTCTACTCTGAAGTCCATGTGTAAATCTCCTAGAGGTTAGACTCACATGTCAAAAAATGTCCAAACATCGTTTCTTTGGTGGATTCACATGTTAGTACCTCCGGTCTTTAGACTTCGCTTTGAGAGACCAGTGAAGCAATTGAAGGTCTTTTCAAAACCAGACCGTTATTTTCACTCCGAAGTATGCAGATAAACCCACAGAAACGAAATGATAGCAGGACATGAACTTGTACTGTAAACTGCATCCCCAATCTGCCCCTCTAGCGTACCCAGATTTCGACCAGTGGGCAAGGCTGAGAGCTTCTCGAAGCCTCGAGCGGCGATCTGTCAGCGCAACACCACTCTCAGCCTCGCCGTCCATCATTACGACTTCGACTCTACCTACACCACTAATTCCCATATAAAGCTGCCCTCCTCAGCCTGCAATCATGGCTTCCTCATCACGCTCCGAATCCGAAGAAACAAGCTTTACGACCATGGACGAGAAAGACCCAACTCTCATCGGCTCACACTGCCAATACACTTACTGCAACCAACTCGACTTCCTCCCCTTCCGCTGTGAATCCTGCCACGGCACATACTGTCTCGATCACCGCTCCGAATCCGCACATGTCTGCCCCAAAGCCGGAGAATGGGCTGCCAAACGCCGGCGTGCGAATCTGTCCACGCCTTCTCTCGGCGCAGGCAGGACTATGGTGCAGGATGTAGAGAAACCCTGCGCTTCCCCGACATGTAAAACGACAATAGGCACGAGTCTGAGTACGTCAGTGCATTGTGGGACGTGTAACCGCGATTACTGTCTTAAGCACCGGCTGAAAGAAGATCATGATTGCAAGAACCTCGTTCCGATAGGTGCTAGAGTTGGGAGGTTCGAGGCTCAGGCTGATACGGCGAAGAATGCCTTAGGGAGATTGAGAGCTTGGGGCCTGGCGCAGAAAGCGAAGGCTAGTACGAATGCTACGAGGGTGCTGCCGAAACCCAAACCGACGAGTGCGGCGGCGAGGATGGTCGCGGTTAATAATTTGAAGAAGACGGCGAAGGGGGATGAGAAGTTACCGACCGAGAAGAGGGTTTATATTACTGTGGAGGCGGAGGCGGCGACTGTCACGACGAAGTTCCCTAGTGGTGCTTTCTTTTATAGTAAGGATTGGGTTATGGGGCGGGTGCTGGATGCGGCGGCAAAGAGTTTGCAGGTTGAGAACGTTAACAATCAGGGGATGGACGAGAAGGATAAGTTAAGAATCTTTCACGTGGAAGGTGGAAGGTTGTTGGAGTTCAATGAGAAGGTTGGATCCGCACTCGTCAGTGGAAACAAGATTGTTCTGCTGAGGGGTGTTGGACCTGCAGTTCCAGATCTCATAGATTTGACGAATGCTTGATCGAGGGATGGTCTTGGAGCTTTGAGATTTTGAATCATTGAGGAGTTACATGTGAACATTATTGGGAGGCCAGCATAGGATGGCGTTGAGGATATGGGACGACGATACCTAGCATTGGACATTGTGCACATTATTACTCATGTTATGTTTTATAATAGCAACAATGATCGACGGATTTATGAGGATGTCTGTCTCCTCAGCAACTCAATAATTACTGAAGCGAACCATCTCCTGCCTGTTGTGTTTTAACAGTAGTCCCAGTCAGAGCAATACTGAATTAAGCGAGTAAGTGTTTTCCTTTTGGCCATCCACGAAGTCCTCCCTCTAGATGCACCGATCAGAAAGAGAAAGAACCTTGGTCTTCTCAACTCGAGCTGGGCCAATAAGTTATTTTTGGTACAAGTGGCACATTGTTGAGTTCGCCAAGTAACCTCAATACAATAATCTTCTTGTCTCCAAACTTGCAAGAAAACACTTCTTGCGGAGGACTAAGCCGCTTAACTCGCTACCACAAGCAAGTCACCAAAAAGGCACAGCACATGTGAGCATCAAGACATGCATGCATCGCGCGTGTTGCTTGTTTACCATGCTGACCACATTGACGCCGTACGCTCAATTGGGGTTGTACATGTAGAAAACGATCACAAACACAACACTTCGCTTCTCACAATCTCCAACTCTCGGCCTCGTCACCAAGCGCGCGTCTTCTGATTCGTCTTCTATTCCTATCGCCCTTGGCATGCTCTGATACTGCACAGCCACGGCGTAGCTACCTTACCTACACGCCCAATGATACTCGTCAATCACACGTCATTGGCTTGAGAGCATGGAGTTGGGATCATAGCCGCCGGAGTGGGAAAGTGGGAGAGAGGACTTCAGTACGATTGCGTGAGGGGGAGGCAAGAGACACCCCTCCATCTGAGGTGAATGCACGCGCCTTGGTCTTGTTTGATGTTGCATTACTTCTTTTTCTTTTGACTGAGTGTTCTGATTTCGTTTTATCATCCTCACACTTCACACAATTCACCATTCACTCTTGGTAAATTGTGATTCTTTACCTTACCTTCTGTTCCGCACACTCCTCTACCTTACAACCCCGCACCTGTTAAATATTGGCAACACTTCTGCCAACCAAGACTGATCGCAAACATGGCGTCAGGACATAATGTACTACTGCCAGGACTCTTTAATATTGTATATTCTGCTAATGGCTTGTAGGAACCGAAGCTGCTGTATGCCATCAGCGGCATCAATGCATACCATATCGAGAATGGCAAGGAAGAATGCCTCACGCCCGCTGGGGGCCAAACACTGTCTTTGTTGATGGTGCCCACATCTTCACCATTCTCTGGGCTATCCTCCGCAGATCCTCAATCTGCTGCTCCAGAAGAAGACTTCTACCTACATCTCCACCTTCCTCCCGAGCTCGACCTACCCCTCCCTGCAACCACACAAATCTACCACCAACCACCTAGCAGCTATCTCATCCCGCGTTGGGACCTAGGACCAGATAGTGGTGCATTCACAAGGATAGAGTTTCCCGGTGTTGGGAAGGGCAAGGGAAATCAGGAAGATGTTGATACCTTTGAGACCATTCTCGCACAATGCACAGCCTTCTTAGAGAGAGCGTCGCCACCAAGGTCTGCTCGACCTCAGGTTGCGAGAACGAAGAGTGGTAAAGAGGCACCTATTCCTGCATATGATCCTTCGGCATTCAAGCCAGGAGAAGCATATGTTTCTGGAAGTTCTAGCGCCAAAACTGGTGGTCAGATTGTGCTCATCGACGAGGAGAATGGAAGTGTCGTGGGTGAATTGGGAGAGGGCTTCCAGGTGGTAGAAGATAGCAAGATGAAGCCTGGTTCTAAAGGTACTTCAACAAATTCTGGTAATGCAAGCTCTAACAATTACAAGATCCTGTCGTCATATCACTGCCTCAAGATGGCTCCCAAAATATTGGCGTTGCGCCTGCTTCCCAAGAATACCTCGAGATGGCCATGCATCCTGCATACAAGAACTCTACGCTGGTTGCAAAGGCAGCTATGGCTTCTCGCTTAATTGTTACCACTTCTACCTATGTTTCTAAGACCCTCCAGGGCCAGGCAGACAGCTTTACACAGAAGACCAAGCCAAACGCGAAGCCTATGACTTTCGATGCTACCACCCAGACGCGCGTCCGCAAAGTTCACACCTTCACTGAAGGAGCAGCGGGTCTGAGTGCTAAGACTGTAGGACAAGTCAGCAAGTATGCACAGAATATTGGCGCAACTCTTGCTAGGCGTCAAGGCAAAGATACGCATAGAGGTATTGGACCGGACGGGCAGCCAGTTAGTGACTACAAGCCTGGACTGCTGAACAAGAGTCTCATGGCTTTTTCGACGATTGCAGATGGAATTGACCAGGCTGGCCGGACGCTCCTCGCTTCCACATCTACTGCCGCCACGACTGTGGTAACTCACAAGTATGGTGCTGAAGCAGGTGAAATTTCCAAGAGTATTGGCGGGGGTGTAAAGAATGTCGGTCTCGTCTACATTGATGCCACTGGTGTATCACGAAGAGCCATTGTCAAGTCCGTAGCAAAGGGCATGGTAGTTGGCAAGATGAAGGGAGGAGGAGATTTAGTTGTAGGTGGAGGCGACGGCGGCGTCATTCCAGCATCAGCGAACGCAGCTGCCAACTGGAAAGAGAAAGAAGCTGCACAAGGAAGATTTGCTGATGATGCCAGTATGAGCGGCGGACGGAGCACGCCTGATTTGGTTGGTTATGGCATGGCAGCTCCTCCGGCTTATGCTACGGGACCTGGAGAGACACTTGAGGGTCAAAAGGCTTATTTACCTGAGAAGCGTTGAGAGGTGGTGATTGGGGAAACAGAACATGCAAGGATTTGAGAGAAACGATGCTATGAGTGATGACTGGTTTAGGCTGGAGCCTGACTGAGACATGAGATTTTAATGGTAGAAAAGCAGTCATATTGCTGCGGAGACCGCGATGATAGTTTTGCGAATCCAAGTTTTTGGCCTTAGACCGAACATTGTAGCATTTTTCTCTGGACTTGACTGGAAACCTCTTCTTTCTTATATGATGTGGGTATTCCCTAGCACAGTATGAAAATGAACAGACGTGCCGAATCGAGATATAGTATCAGCGCGAACGGAGCCATGATGTGGATTCATACAGTAGATAGAGAGGCATTCAGGAAAGGAAAGTCTTGCCGACGAGGAGATCTCAACTCCACAACCCCAAGCAGCAGACAACCTAACTGAACTCCGGAATCAATTAAAACTCTATTTTTCTTTCATCAATCTATCACATCTTTGACAACAGAAGTTTAGCAAAATAACTGTAAAGAAGGTAGATAAGCTGAGGTATGATCAATACGTCGGTATCAAAGTATATTTGCAGGGATATAGCAGCTGTGACGACGTCCGTTCACCGGATAGCTCTGAGAGCTTCAAGCTGTATCACCCCACCACCCACCCTCCATCCCTCGCCAAATTTGGTAATTCTTCTTCCCTCATCTGTCCTCCCCTTCCATCCGACCAATCAAACCTCCTTCACACTCATCGATGTCATCCCGAACATAAAACCTTAGCACCCAACTAGCAGCGTTCGGGAATAATAACCCGTACTATCGAGCTACAAGACCCAGACCACCAGCTCCCCCTCCCCCTCTTTCACGATGAACACCCTCCTTCGAACCACGACACGTACCCTCATACGCTCCCAATTCCAGAAATCGAATCCTTTACCCACGATTGTTTGTACATCTCCAAGAAGAGGATTAGCCATGTCGCATAATGTGCCGAAGCTCAATGATCCGAGTCTGTTGAAGACGGGCGTTGCGTATGTGAATGGAGAGTGGGTTAAGGCGAAATCCGGGAAGACTTTTGATGTTTTTGGTAGGTTGAGCCTTTAATTCATTGCCGGACACGAGGCCATGCTGTAATTTGCTTGAGGTTGAGATTAGGATAGGGAGCGGGATTCTTACTAAAGTTGGAATTTGAGCTGACGATTTATTTGTTTAGATCCTTCGTCCGGAAAGCTTATTGGCAATGCCCCGGAATTCGATGCCGCGGATACACAAACAGCTATCGATGCTGCCGCCGCGGCATTCCCTGCTTTCAGGGTAAAGACTGGGAGGGAAAGGTCGAAGATGCTGCGGAAATGGTATGATCTGATGGTTAGTGTACTTCGAGCTTCCGAAAAGGCAATGTGCTATAGAATAAAGTACTAATATAGAAACAGGTTGAGAACTCAGAAGATATCGCGAAACTTATTACATGGGAGAATGGAAAGCCATTGGCAGATGCAAAAGGAGAAGCTGCTTATGCGGCTAGCTTCTTCGAGTGGTTCAGTGAGGAGGCTCCAAGGGTTTATGGGGATACTATTCCAGCTTCCGTAGCTGGCAACAGAGTTGTGACAATCAAGGAGCCAGTTGGTGTTTGTGGACTTATCACGCCGTAAGTTACCAACTCTGGGTCAGGGAAGCAATACTGATATCTCTAGATGGAATTTCCCAGCTGCTATGATCACCCGTAAAATCGGCCCAGCTCTTGCAGCAGGCTGCACAGTCGTCGCCAAATCTCCCGGCGAAACTCCCTTTACAGCACTCGCTCTCGCCGAACTCGCTCATCGAGCCGGTATTCCCAAAGGAGTAGTCAACGTGATCAGCGCACTCGACAACACGCCCTCAGTTGGCGAACTCCTAACCACCTCTCCAACGATCAAGAAAGTCTCCTTCACAGGCTCCACCGGCGTCGGTAAACTCCTCATGAAACAATCCTCCTCTACACTCAAAAAGCTGTCCTTCGAACTTGGCGGCAACGCACCATTCATCGTTTTCGATGACGCAGACCTAGATATCGCTGTAGCTGGAGCAATCGCCTCAAAATTTCGCTCTTCAGGCCAAACGTGCGTCTGCGCGAACAGGATATTCGTTCAATCCGCCATCTACGACCAATTTGCCGAGAAATTCGCCGCTAAAGTCAAGGAATTCAAGGTCGGCGGTGGCTATACCGAAGGCGTTACACACGGTCCCCTAATCCACGATCGTGCGATTAGTAAAGTTGACGCACATGTCAGGGATGCGGAGAAGAAAGGAGGAAAAGTCATTCAGGGAGGTCAGAAAATGCCTGAGCTGGGACCGAACTTCTTCCAGCCTACCATTATTACGGGTATGACGGTCGATATGGCGCTCGCTTCGGAAGAGACTTTTGGCCCTGTAGCTGGACTGTTCAAATTTGAGACCGAGGAAGAGGTTGTGAAGATTGCGAATTCGGCGGAGGTCGGTCTTGCGGGGTACTTTTTCTCGAAGGATATTCAGAGAGTGACAAGGGTGGCGGAGGCGTTGGAGGTCGGTATGGTGGGTGTCAATACAGGGTTGATTTCTGATCCTGCGGCGCCATTTGGAGGTGTTAAGGAGAGTGGATTTGGAAGGGAAGGATCCAGGTATGGTATTGGTGAGTATCAGGTTACGAAGATGATTACGTATGGCGGTATGGGAGCGCCGTTGCAGAAGTAGGGGGAGGTGGAATTTGATGCAAGAGATTGTATGTTTATAGGCAGATATATTAACTAGAATTAAACAAAAAATACTAGCAAATTGAATATGAATCTAAGTACTGGCACTGCTTGAAAATGTCATTATATTGACTGAGCATGAAGATAAGCGAGACCCACTTAAAAAGTCAACAACAACAGAATCCGTATATCGAATAAAAAAATAAAAAAGAATTTCCAGTGAAGAAGACAGCTGGATTCGAACCAACTAGATCGCAAACCCTTGTATCTAACATGTTTGCCTCGCTGGGTTTTGCAAGGCGGGCTCTATCTCTGCTTTTTCGCAGAAATGAATCAGAGGAGAAGCGTGTTCGACCATTTGAACTCTATCTGATATTAAAACCCCGTATTCGGACTTATGTAAGGGAGATACTGGCGGTTGAGTGAGATAGACGTGGGTGAGTTCTGACAGATTGTACGGAACTTTTGATAAGAATTGAAAACAAAACCTGAAGAGTCATAGATAATAAATGAAGCGATCAAAAAAATTGAAGGAGACATTTGGATTCGAACCAACTACTCGCATTCTCTTGATCTGATAGCTTTCAATGACCTAACCTGCAGCTTGCAAGTACCTATAGATGCTATAGGGTGGCGCCTGCTCGACTGAGCATAAGGTCAAAATCAGGGAGATAACGTGCTCGACCTTTTGAGCTCTGCCTGAAGGAAAAGGCGGTATTTAGACTTATGTAGTGGGAGCTTTGGCGAGTTGGCAGGATAGTCATGAAGAAGTGGGAAAAGGAATTTCGAGACTGTTTTCAATGATTGAGATTGACACTTGGCTTTGGAATGATTGGAAGACTTAAATTCGAAGATTAAAATACGTACTATGATCGATAGCCTCGAGGAATAAATGATCAGATGGGGGAGAGATGAAAGTATAATGTTGGAATACAGCTGAAATCTAGTCAGCTACTCGCAACCTCTTGAACGAGATATAGCCACATACCTATGGCGTTCCGGGCAGGTATCAGGGAAGAAGAGATCTTACGCTATCCGTTGCCAAAAATATCACTCTGAGCTTGTCAAATAGGAGCGGAGCATGCAATATAGATATCAGGTTCTCCAAGGAGTTGATTATCAAGAGTAAACATTGCTAGGTAATGAAGAGAGTTCGTCTCTTATGCTTGATACTGTTGAGGAGACTATTACAAGGGAAATCAAAGTGGCAGAATATTCAAGGCTGACTTTGCTGAACCAGAAAGAATCTGAGATGAGATGCGCATATTTGCGTTGTAGTCCTTTTACAATGTTGTATAATGCTTGGCAGCGGCCAGCAACATCTGTTGGAATTCAAGATGTTACATAAGAGATAAAAATGAAGGAATGAGATACCACTACGCATTGAATCCTAGAGGAGATCTTTTGGAGCCACAAAGACCTCCGTCTTCAAGTAGGACTCAGGATATATACCTCCAGTCCCTCCTCCGAGACTACTCAGCTTTCTAAGACTGGTGTTATAGCGACGCTAGATCTGGATAGGCCCCTGTTGTAACTTATCTCTACCACCAAACATCAGCAATTGTATAAGAAACAGGGCATGACATTCTTGGGCTCAGTCTACGGATATGAGGACTCGCTAATTGCAGATACAAGAGGAGCATAGCCCGAATCTATTCGGAAAGCTGCATCCGGATTAAGCCTCAATCTCACTGTAACCTTCGAAGAGCCCAAGATGAATATGCGCAGTAAAATATCTGTGCAAATAGTTCTTTGAGAGTTGGCATTGCGACCTAGGTCTCTCTACGAGCTTACCGTGCAGTCATCCATATCTAGATTTTTCTATCCTTTCTTCCCCTCTTCGTCCCTTCCACAACTTTCACGCCCGTTATCCATTGCTACCTACCAGTCTGTGATATTGCAAGTTTATCACTAGTACTAAAACATCGCAAAATACTTCTGTGCATCTACATATGCCGCGTTCTTTACCAAGCACTTATAGTAAACACAAGAACCGGTCACACATTTACAGGTTGCGAGGCTCGTGATGGAATAAACTGGCGAGCTTTGTAGCTAGGAATTGTAATTATGATATGATATGATATGACAGTGGTGGAAGGCTAGGGAATAAGCGCGGACTTTGGTGGCGGTGTGAGGTAGGGTATCGGAGATGGAGGAGATGGAATGGCTGTGTTCAGACAACCGCCTCGTCGGTCGGAAGGACTTATGAAGGACTCTTAATATGGTAGCTGGCCTTGTTTCGGGATTGCAAGCTCTGCACAGGTATTGGATAGGTCTGTATCCAAAACACTAAAAGAATGACTTATCAATTGGCTCGTTATGTGAGTAATGTTGAAGTGATCCGAGAAAACCCAAAGAATAGTGAGTATAGAACAGTGTATTTTGCGCAAGCTCGAAGTCGAATACCAGAGCAACATGATGATACTTCGTGCTTCCAGATAAGCTGAAAATTCCTACTCCAACTTGAACTTTTCAGTCTGAACTGATTCGCCATCCTCGATTTGCGATTCGGGTCGGATTTACCTCACTAATACCTTTCCTGCGATCTGCCTCGTCCAAGCTCTTGCCATCCTTTCCGGTCCCTTTCCTCCGTCATGAATGTGAATATTTATCATGAGAAGAATGACAAGCAATGATCAACGCAAGGATTCCCTGCTCTATCAACCTCTCCCAATAGATTCAAATTGAGCGGTTCGCCGAGTCAAGCCGAGTCAAGCACAGTTAAGCGCAGTGTGTGCGCGTTATTAACACTCCGCGGCAAAACCGGCTCCTTCGTCTGATCTATGCTACGGCGGATCGGAAACTAGGATTACTGAAAAGAGGAAACGGGCAAGTGGATTGCGAATTCCCTGAAACTCATGTACGGTCCACATGATTAGGAGTGATTCCATGTGGATCATGGTTGAGGTTAGGTAGCTAGAAGTTGTCGACCAGATATTGGGTGTCGATACTATGGATATGTGACTCCCATCAAAGCGGAGAACGCGCCGTCATCAAGTATCTCATCAACATATGGGCATCTGATGTATACACACCTAGTCTACTCAGCGAGTCGCCCTACACCGTGACAGTTCTCACCACGTGTAGCAACACCACTTTTGAGAATACCAAGATCTGCGCCTGGTCATACTTACCAAAAGCTGCAGCCGGAAGAAGATATATCCCTCCAGTTTGCCCCTCCTACTTCCCAGCAACATTGAAGATGTGTATATCATACAGCATGACATAATAAGATAAGTCGGTATCCCATTCTCACTCACCGTCTCGACCCACTACAACCACCAACCTGTCAGCCAACACTTCTCCCTCCCTCCCAAATACGAGGACTAGCCTAGTCGACACCACCATGTTAAATGCTCTCCTCAACACACATTCACTCACTCATTAGCCGACCACCGAGCACAGAGACCAAGGATCAGAAATCGAGAGACGTCGGGAAACAGACAAGTACGCGAGCTCCCAGTGAATAATATAGCGACAACAAGCAAAGCACGCAACATGAAAACAGTGCAACCAAAGCAAAGCAAATTCAAACAAACACACAGTCTCCCTCACCTGCCTGGCGCAACTCATTCAAAGGCTCCACACCCATCATCTCCACCGCCTCAAATCTAACCTGACCTGACCTGACCTGACCTCTTCCGCCTATCCCTCCCCCTCGTCTCTCACCTCATCCCATAAAGAGTAAGGACGCATCCCTCTACC
>JACBAH010007673.1:0-50884 GCA_014282315.1 Neospermospora avenae
CCCCCCCCCCCCCCATCAACCAAATCTATGATTCTGTCTATCAAGGAGAGCTCTATTTGCTTGATATATAAGTAATATTGCATACCCTGATGATTCTTTCTACCATACATCTTTCTTCATAACTAAAAGCGGGGCGACTGCTGCGAGAATTTGGAAGACTCGTGATGCACGAGCACCTCTATGCTATGGGAATTATTTAGTAATTGTTAACGCGACACCATTCCGAGAGTAAAATTTGACATGCCTCAAGAATCATGCCTGAAGAATACTTCACGAGACAATGTAATGAGGGAAATGTTGGCGTCCCGGATGCGTACTTCTGTTAATGCCAGGAAGCCACTTCCATGAAACGCAGATATACCAACTGAGTTACCAAGAGTATTGATCACGGAAGCTGCGTCGCACTGGATTGTTATTGTCATGATAGACGTTATGAATAGTAGGATGTTCGATAGGGCCTCATGATACCAGCTTCGGTGTCTCACATTAGCGAGGCAATTGGCGTGACTTCAAGAACAAGAAGTCAAAACATAGCTGTGGAGAGGACGGCATACTACGTTTTCCAGCCCCTACTATTCCCACTTCTGGACGAGTATTAGAAAAAGTAGGACTCCGATTCCGATTCCGAATCCAGTGGCTGCTATGACGAAAATGTAGAGTATGAAAGCTACATATGGAAGATAGTTGTACTTCTGGACAAAGATGATCTCGACCCTAGCAGAGATACTGAGAGACTTTAAAGTCTGACGACGACGTCGAGTAGCGAGATCATTTTGATTCGAGTCAGATAGGTAGAATTTGACTAAACATAAAAACTAGCTCTGCATTTATCCTCGATCCTAGTGCGGTTATCTTTCATCTCTGCACCATAAGCGAGGATAAAAATGTCATGTTCAAACAAGGTTCTGACAAATAACGCCTACAAACCTTTTCTTCCGAGAGTATGGCATAGCTCATGCACGACGTCTGTAAATGTAGACTACAAGCGTCGTAGGTCGGTAGAGTGGAGCTGGTTCCGAAGTAGTGGGCGTCTTGCAGAGCTGTTACATCGATGGATGCCAATTCGTAGGATTGCCAGATTGGAGAGGTATTGACGGTTATGAGCATGACAACAAGGATGAAGGGTAGGAGGGAAAGTCTTGTGGACCCTATGGCTTTGAGAAACTTCAGGGAAAGGGGTGCAATGATAGTCTATGTATTGTAGCTTTGGCATGAGGTAGCTGGGTTGATTGTGCTTGTCTTTGGTTTAATCTATGTTGTGTTATTCGATGAAGGTGAGAAGAGCAACTCCATCTCATGTTTTTTGGAATTGAAAATGTCGAAGTCTGAAATCTATGAGCAGAATAATAACTTGCTGATGTATGCATAAGAAGTAAGTGGAAGGAAGACGTAAAATTGTATTGACTCAGTCTTGAAGTTGCTCACAATTCTGGATTTTCTTTTTATAGAGGAGCTGCCCTAGAGTCTCAGAATAGACAACGAGTCTGGAATATATACATCTGAAAGTCCTTTGATAGTTCTATCTACGTGTTTTTTTTTCAGACATACGTTACAAAGCTGTGTGCTAACGGACTCTGTGTATATGTTGCATCGCGAGGAGGATTGATAGTGCGGATCACAAGACGCTACTGACAATTTGGCCGGCCATCAAATTCAAAGAGTTGTCACCTAGCCCACGCCGTTGATGCGCTGATGCTTGCTCTCTAAAGATGGGTTAGTGCTGTTGCACATCGACTAGAAGTATCGACTTATCTACAAGCCCACGACGGTATTTGTCAGTATGTTATAGCTGCTGCGGGACCGGGTCGGAAGCATCAAAGGTGCTGTGGAATTCATTGGAGAGACGGAGATAAACTGGCAACCGGTTCTATTCATTTTTTCCACCGGCTTTACTCTGTGAAGATCTTTGCTTGAATAAAATCTAGCCGCATGGCTGGTCGGTGCTCTAAGCTTTCTTTCTACTTCTGTAACGCAGCTCAACGGAGGCCGTCTTCCTCATTTCTTCCGCATACAGATCGCTCATGTAGACATTAAGTCGTAATATCATGACAAGTCGTAGCTCCGGCCAGATTCTTATGACTAGCACCCGTTTCCGAGACCTTTATACGGTAAACTTATAGGCAGAACGAGTTGTTCTCATCTTTCAGCGACCCAATAGCTTGTTGAGTTCAGCCCATCTCTTCTCTGCCAAACTCACAAGCTCGCCCATCTCGTCACGACATATGACAGTCCCACCTGACTTCGATACGCCCAGCAGCTTAGTCTTCTTCTTATTCCCACAGTCTACCACAATTGTGACAGTCTCATCGCACAAGCCCTCCTCGAACGTATCGGGATCGACCAGAATCCAGTGCTTCTTATTCCGACCCTGTGTTTGTTCCTTCGCCCGGAATATCAGTGTAGTGACAGCAACAGGGAGTCCTCTCAACTGTAGCTTCTTCGAGTCCGATACGGTATCCTCGCAGAGTATCATCTCCCGATCCGCATCCCAGTATGCCTTCGGTAATCTTACATCCTTCAGTGCTGATACAACCGCTGCCCATGCCGCATCGAAAGGATTACCGTCCAATGAGATGAAGAGAATGTCGATGTACAAGGTCCAGAATGCCTTGACCTCTGGCTCCAAGTCCTCCGACTCATCTTCATCCATCCTATCCTGCTCACTAAGGTCTGGTGGTTGGTGCCATATCCGCAAATCCTCGCCATCAATCAAACCACTCGAATGCAGTAATGTATATATCCTCGTACTCAGACTCTGCGCTAAAGTACTAGGTGGCTGGCCTGGCATGAAAGCTGGCGAACATCCAGTAGCCAATTCGATATTCGGAACCAGTAAATCCAGCTCTTTCGCTTCGTTATACCCAGGTCTTGCTGAAGGCGCGCTGGACAATTTATCGACACGGTACCCAGCTACGTTGCTTGCAAGCAGGATCTCCCCACGGATCCCGCAGACCACACTCGTGTCTCCTATCCGCACTATGGCACTGCCTTCTGCATGTGTGAGAGAGCCATTGTTGATGTGAGGGGTTCGGAACTGAGTTGGTGTTCTGCCGTTTGCGCGAGTAGATGGTATACTCGAGGAGGATGGTTGGAGGTGTGCGAGTAAGTAGGGATGAGGAGAGAGCTTGGCGAAGGTTTCCCTGGGGAAAGACAGGGTTGAAGGAGGTCTGGAAGTAGCCATTGTGAGGTTTGTCTGGGAGATCGCTGTAGACCAAGTTCTTCGATCAAGTTGATATTTACTTCTAGAGTGGAGCTTAAATTCGGATGTACCCGCAGGGTACACAGCCAATGAAAAGCCTTGAGAACACTAGGTCAAACGAGGCTATAACAAGGCTGAGGTGGAGTGTAAACCTCTCTCCAACTCACTGGAGCTGTTCCATGACAATACACCTTAACATGATATAGGAATGCTGCTTGAGAATGTCACGCTCTTTATCAATAGCAGTTTTATCGACATGTGTTCTCTTCACATTGTTCAGGTCATCAGTCTCTTGCTTCGCTAGTGTACCTGGTTCAACGAGGCAGCATCATGGACAGCCTCTGCTCTGGCAATTCCTGGACCCCACATCCTTCTTGTCACTGCACTCTTTCTTGTCCGAGGAAATTCTCAGCATTTTTTGCCTTGAATATTGGCGGTATGATCATTATATTCATCCTCTTGGCTCTGTTGTACACGAGAGGGTTGTTTTAAAGCAAATCTGCTTAGCCTTCACGAGTCAAAAGTCTCGACATTTACGAGGCTGTAAGGCCGTGGTCTAAAGAGCAGTCAGATCTATCAATTCAATTCGTCGCACTTTTCACGGCAACCCATACTCAATTTGCAGGATTGGGGAAAAATCGGTCACGTGAACAGGCTCTGTTAAGAGGCAGTCGAGGATCTTGGAAGGAGTAAATAGGTGTGAACTTTCATATCAATGACTGCGGTCCGTACTGTACTGCTGCAGAAGTATGCATTTTCCTGTGGCTTTCAGGCTTTTTGGGGCTTTCAAGTTACCCCGCCTAGCCCGCCACGTCTAGTTGAATCAGCAAGAGCCGCCATTCAGGACAATCGCCTTCATTTGAGTTCCTCGGGTTGAGACTTTCCCGGGCTGAATAGCAGTACGTTCTCCTCCAAATTATTAGAGAGAAGAATGAATTCCATAACTTCGTCACCACTCCAGAAATGTTTAGTTAGCTCGCAAGCATTCCGATTGATAGCGCTTCCGGTGGGAGGAGTTCAACATGACTCTAAGGTCCGATTTGAAAGCATATATCGGGCAAATCGTCTTGTTTGGTCCAACTGGTGTTTACGAACAGCTCAGGCAATGTGAAATCTGCAAGAGAAACACAACTTTAATCTACGGACTTCGACAAGTCAAGTCAGTCACACAGGATGAGCGGTCACGATGTCTGGGGTCAAGCTTCTGAATGGCTCGAGCGGGATCTTGGTGGCTTCGGTCCGTCGAGTTCTGCAGGGGCACAGCTTAAGCGAAGAACACCGGACGAATCATCAACAACATGTTGCCGCCCGTCCTGCAGCAAAAGAATCGACGAACTCTGGATGGCAGCGCATTGGTTCATTGGTTCAAGCTCATCACAGCGTTCCTTACTGCGCTCGAACGCTGATTCGTCACCTTTTGAGAGCGATGATTTTCAACTAGTCCTCTTCGATGCTGGCCAAGATCATCAATACTCTTCTTGCCTCTACCGTATTACCTACCATTACCTACGAGGCCCCCGATGAAATTGCTTCAACTCAAGTCTGGATCGTATGTAGGTTCTATTCCTACTAAGGACTGGTTCATTGTGGATTGTTAATTTTGATGGGTCTCAAGAAACTCCTCTAATCTTCTTTGACCGAACTGGCGACCTGCCTTCTGGACGTATGCACGCACGACCTGAAAATCCCCCATCCTGTATCTTGCATGCACGACAACGGCAGCTATATCACTAGCGCCTCGATAAGCCAGGCATTGGCACTTGGGGTCCAGGGCCAATATAGACTCGCCCTGAACCGCCGACCCTCCACTTGTAGATCTCATCAATCCTCTGCTAGCCTATCAAAAACTCTATATTCGCTCTGAGTGGCTGTGTTGGATCTTCACAGTTCCGACAAGCATATTTCTATTGAGCAAAGTAATAGAGCCAGCGGTTGAGTGACGGCCTGGTCTCCGTCTGCAGGAACCTGGTCCGAAGGTCGTGTTACTCGAAGCCGGTCGCGATCCCCCACACCTCATGACCACCGCATACATATTCAACCGTCGCCTCTCTATCCGTGTACGAAATCCGCTGTGGACCTGTGCTTGTTCTCTCTCCGTCTTGATCTCTTGTGCCCTTGCTTGCCTGTATTCACTCTCTATTACGTCTATTAATTCGGGAGTCTGGTATTCCTCTGGTCATTCGCCTTTGAGCCTTGAAACCCGAGCGCATCTACACATTATCTTCTCACGAAAAGACGATTGGAATGATCAATTGAAACATTTAGTTGGTCTTTCAATCTCCGATTGTCCGACCCCATTAAAGGTGCGAAGACTTGCGATTATTTGTAATCGATGCAGGAAGCTGACAACATTCTTCAGGTTACCGGCACTCATCCATCCCTGGCGTTGGAACTCAATTCAGATAGAGAATCTGGCATTAGAGACAATGTCTGACTCTAGAGATATGTCTGTGGCGAGGGCTGGTTCCCAAACACTTGCAGATTTCGCGAAACGAATCAACATACCCCTCACACCAACGAGTCCACCCGGGTTAATAGAAGCAAATACAGTCGATCCATGGAAGGAGTCTGGAAAGTACGCCTTGGGATGGACCTACTTTTGCGTGACTCTGATTGTGCTCGTGGCTATAACGAGATGCTATCATCTCTGGACAGACAAGATCAGGCAAGCAATGCATAAGCACGAGGTGGAGCAACATATGGTGACTTATCCGCCCGATACGGACTATGCGATGGGAAACATAGAAACTGGAGGGACTGCGCAACAACTCTTCCCTCGCGAACATGACGAGAAATCTTTCGTACTTTCGAGAGGGCAATCGCATTGGTCGTCTTTCGGAGTCGTAAATGACACCCTGGCTCTGTTCAGATGGATATTCTATCGACCTGTTGCTGAGATCAAGTGGAGGAAGAGAACCATTCTCAGCTTTCCATCTTTAGCTGTTATTGCTATTTTAGTCATTGCGACGGCATTTGTGACCTTGTACTGTTTCTTACCACAACCACTTTTCTGGCAAAGCATTCGATATGGATCTCCACCGCTCGCTATCCGAGCCGGCATGCTCGCTATCGCAATGACTCCATGGATCGTTGCCACCAGCATGAAGGCAAATCTCATCACCATGATCACTGGAATTGGTCACGAACGGCTCGGTGTATTTCACAGATGGGGTGGATACTTGTGTCTATTTCTATCTCTGGTCCACGCCATTCCGTTCTATGTTCAGCCAGTCTGGAAAGATGGTGGTATGGAGGTCTATGGAAACATGTTCCCGGCTGGCAGCGGTGTCATCTATGGCACGGGAATTGCATGCCTCGTTCCTTTAGGTTGGCTCTGCATTGCCTCCTTGCCATTTCTAAGATCGCTTGCATACGAATTGTTCGTCGTATTACACATTCCAGTGGCGGTCGCTTATGTCGCCCTCCTCTTTTGGCACTGCAAGAACTACATTACTTCATGGGATTATTTGTATGCTACTGTCGCCATTTGGGTTCTGTCATACTTTGTCCGTGTCTTCAATCTGAACTGGATGAAGCCATGGAGAAACGCCTGGTTGATCGGAGACGAAGCTGCTGTCACACTCATGGCCGAGAATGCGATTAAAGTCACAATTCCCACCCAAATGACTTGGAGACCAGGACAATATGTTTACTTGAGAATGCCTGGAATCTCGGTCTTCGAGAATCATCCATTTACCATCTCGTCGCTTTGCAGTGAGGACTTTCCCTCAGAATACGGTGATCTTTACAGGGATTGCACACTCGTCTTCCGACCGTTCGGAGGCTTCACTAGAAGAGTTCTTGAAACTGCCATCGAAAAAGGCCCTTTCAAGACTTACCGCGCATATCTAGAAGGCCCATATGGTGGCATGCAACGAGAATTGGCTGCCTTTGACACGGTAATATTGTTCGCTGGAGGCAGTGGTATTACAGCTATCGTCTCACAGCTCTTGAATCTCATCAAGAGAATGAGAGACGGAAAAGCAGTGACCAAGAAGATCGAGGTTGTCTGGGCTCTGAAGAGACTAGAAGCCATGGATTGGTTCAGAGAAGAGCTTCGGATTTGTAGAGAATATGCTCCACCCGATACTGTTACCTGCCAATTCTATGTCACAGCCGCGAAGAGGCAATCGAGAGTCGGCATGAGCGAGAGAGCTCCAAGACCCATAAGTACGATCTTCCACGATAAGCTGGACGGATTTGTTGCCGGGATTGCATCGAAGAGAAATTCGCAGTTCATTCGAGACGAAGCCCAAGGGGACGAAGAGCGCGAGAGAGAACTCAGGCAAGAGGATGAAGATGCTATTACATCGCTCCCACAACAAAAGCACTTACAGCACAAAGTCTTCCCTCCACAACCTACAACATTCTTCCCTCCGCCTCCTAAAAAGGCGCTCCGCGAGAACGCTCTCAAGAAGCTCGAGGGGAAAGATAAGAGGGCTTCAACGATCTCTTCGCCAGGGTCTGAAGTGGACAGCCACGAAGCAACTCATAAATACCTTTCTCCATCTCTTCGCCCCGGGGAATTTCACTTCCCAGCACCATCTCCCCGGCTCGATGCGCCACACTTTCAGTTCGTACCTCCCTCTCCAAATAGACTCAGCACCAGCACGTATAATCCTCAAAATTACCCACCACCACCTGGGCCACCACCGAACGCTTATAGACCGGTCTCTTACATGTCGGCCGACTCACGGCCAGCATCCTACCTCCCTTCAGAATCCTTCCCACCAGCACAATCCGCATTTGCGCCTCCGCCAAACAACTCCGCCCCATCACATCCTGAGCCAGCACACACGCGGCAATATTCATCCGACCTCCAAATCCAAATCCCGACTAAAACCGCATCCTCAACCTTCGACTTCGGCTTCCCAACTACCCCTACAGAATTCCAAAAGAATCTGATGCGTTTCGCATTTGTGGGAGCCAAGAAGAAGGAAGGCTGGTCAACCCAATACGGCCGTCCAGATCTTGGGTACATGCTGAAGGAGATGGCAACTGGAGGAGCAGATGGCAAAGGTCTGTTTGGCCGCCGCACGTGTGTCTTTGTGTGTGGACCGCCGAGTATGAGGGTGGATGTTGCGAACACGGTTGCGAGGCTGCAGGCGGATATTTGGGGCGATGATAATAAGGATGAGATCTTCTTGCATACCGAGAATTATGCTATCTGAGCGAGAAATATCTTAGGACTGGAGTTTTGGGATGGATGGTTGATACCTATATTTGTAATTTATGAACGGAAAAAAGGAATACATAGAATTTCTCTTAAGTAGCGAAGCATACATTGATATACTTATCGGGTTAATGTTCAATGATCTTATGTTTCTGAGCCCGTGTTGGTATCTTTAGTCCTTCGTAAGTCTGACCCCCGTCTTGGGATGTACAAATTCGGATTCAGCTACAACAGTGCACGCCGTGCAAATCGGATCTACTGCTGCGAAGGACTGGCGAAGAAGAGCCTGAGAGGGTCACCAATTATTGAGGACAGATCTGAGAAAGACCATCGCTAACGCTGATACAGAGACACTGACTTGTGATACCTGTGTGCATCCTTCAGGTGTTACGATGTTAGGAGTGAGGTCAAACATATTTCCTGGCGTTGTCAAGCAAGTTGGGCTAGTCCCAGATTTGCGAATAGGGCACGAAGAATATATTGTGCCGCATTTACTCATACCGCGAAAGCAACGCATTAGAAGCCCTGGTCTCTCTGGAAGCAACCAATGGCCTCGTAAGCATCAATCCCTGTTTGACAAGCAAAGAATTCACCGCTTCGACAGCAAAGTGATTTCGGTATGTATCGTCCACTTCGAACTACTCTTTCAGATCTGTGATTCTAGAGTAGTAGATACGGGACGCTTGATAGCTCTGCCGTCCAACAATCGAGATCCCTAATGAAAGGTATCTCACACACACAAGACTCTTTTGAAAGGCAGCATTGTGAAGGTGGTTGGAGGGCTGAAGTTCCAGAAATCATCGGGCGAAATATTTTAATATTGCCGACCTCGAAGCCTAGTCTCAACCTGGACTAGGTTAAGGCTAGCGACATCAATTTCGCTCTGCAGGACCCGCAGCCCGCTTGGTATATAATAAAGTATTTTCTCTTCTCCCACTCACTTTTCCCAGACGATGGAGTCCCTTAGCGATACCAAATGGGATGTCGTGATATCCGGTACGGGATTGCAGAATTCTCTGCTTGCCTTGTGAGCTTCTGACTCTGGCGCGGTACCATGGATCATCTCTGACTGACATAGCTGTCTATGAAGAGCACTGTCCCGTTCCGATAAGAAAGTCCTTCACGTCGACCAGAATGAATACTATGGCGGCGCGGAAGCTGCGTTCAGTTTACAGGAAGTGGATGGGTGGGTAGAGAAGGTCAACGGAGGTATGTGCCTTGGTGCTAAAGCTCCAAATTAAGATTGAGCTTGAAGCTGACAATCACAGATGCCTCCAAATCTTTTCGAAATGCCTCGGTATGGAAGACAGTTGGCGAACCTTCAAATGAAGCAAGCAAGCTATCGTTTTCGCGAGCCTACACTCTCACCCTTTCGCCGCAAATAATATATACCAAGTCGAAGCTTCTTGCTCAGCTTGTGTCTTCGAAAGTCTATCGACAGCTGGAGTTCCAAGCTGTAGGAAACTGGTGGGTTCTTGACGGACAAGCTGGATCGGTACTGAAGCGTCTGCCGAACGGCCGCGAAGACATCTTCCAGGACAAGAGTATCGATAATCGCGCAAAGAGAAGCCTGATGAAGTTCTTGAAGTTTGTGGTAGATTATGAGGACCAACTCGAGACCTGGCAGCCTCACGGTGAAAGTGGGCTAGCAAGTTTCCTCTCGTCACAATTTCATTTCCCACCAAGTCTGCAGACGGTCATCGCCGCTCTTACTCTGTCCTTGGACTCCCCAGATAAGACTACGGTGAAGTGGGCTTTGCCTAGGATATCTCGTCATCTCACATCTCTTGGTGTCTTCGGACCTGGGTTTGGTGCTGTAGTGCCGAAGTGGGGTAGTGGTGCTGAGATATCTCAAGTCGCTTGTCGAGCTGGAGCTGTTGGAGGAGGTGTCTACGTTCTCGGAACTGGAGTGAAGACTACTGCCGCAGGTACTAAAGATACCGAACAGCGCACCCAGGTCCATCTTACGAACGGGGAAGTCGTTACAACTAAGCACCTGATCGACAATTCCGATGCGCCTGACTCCGACGCGAAGCTGGTGTCCAAGGCTATTGCGGTCGTGTCATCGCCTTTGAGCTCCTTGTTCACGAGTACTGTTGAAGGCTCGCCATTGGCTGCCGTCTCAGTTGTGGTCATCCCGCCTCAGACCCTCACGATAGACTCGATGCCTCAGCTGAACCCAATCTACATAATGGTACATTCGAGCGAGACAGGCGAATGTCCAAATGGTCAATGTCAGTACATTTTTCTTCCTTCTCTTCACTATCCCGCCCGAATTGCATTAAATGATGAATATCTTTTGAATACTTATCTACATTGTCTGATCTACTTGACGACAAACCTCTGACATACTGATAATGCTCCTCATTCTCCCACATTCTATTTTGGATTATGTCGAATGCCACATGACTAACCATCTTCTCAGGTGTACTATACGCCACGACCTTATACTCAGACATCAGCAAGGAGCTCCTCGACAAGGCCTTGTCTACATTCATCCAATCAGCTCAAGAAGACACGGAGCTGTTGTACAGTCTCTACTACGAGCAGCAGCAGGCTTCGAAGAGCACTACGTCTTATGAACCATCGGATGCTTCTCTGGACTTGGCTTTCAACGATGAGATACTCAATGAGGTCGAAACGCAATGGAAGCAAGTGGTCGGCGATGTCGAAGGAGCAAATTTCATGCGTTTCGAAGATAGAGAGGGGATGAATGCATATGATGATGACGAGCCGAACGAGGATTTCTGATGTGAATGTGAAGGCGTTCGGCTGGAATCAAGATAGAGATAGCTTCTTGCGATTACCATTTTTCTGACAGAAGCTTTGACGATAACGACAAACCATGTTCTTTGAGCCCAACCCGCGTTTTATCTGGCTTTGCTAATACTCTGCTTGTGTGCTTGCTTCTGCTTTGAGATTTCAATCAGCCCTACTAAATTACTGTCGCGATTGTCCAACTCATAATTGCTGACACTCGATCGCATGATGGACCAATCGCTTTCCAAATTCAATCTAATGTGTTCGAAACCGGATTAAATAGCACCTGGGGCCTGCAGAAAAGAAATATCTGCAACCTCTCTTGCACATGGCTAAGATCCATGAAGCCACACAACATGTACTAGAAGGATTTGTTGAATGCTGGCTCTTGTGTCCAATCGCCAAGGTATTGCCAAAACATCGGCTCTTTCTATTGCATCCAGGCCTCATGATTTACCTCCAGCATACGTGGGATTGAAGGAAGACTAGGCCACGCATCTCTATACTTGATCGAGCTCAGCTGTCTACGATCCCACACTCTTCTTTCTCCCGCAACACAAGTTTGAGGATACTTACCACATGCTGGTTCCGTTCACGGCCGAGCTATATATCACTTCTATTCCAAATCTGAGACTTACAAGCAGAGTAAACAGACCATATTATATGCAACAAAACATCCCTTCAAAATCATCAACCAAGAGAAGAGGGAAACAGTTCACTTCGAAAGCGAAGTGTAGCAAAACTCAACTTCAATCTTAAAGGTGGTAGGAGTTGATTTCTCCCCAAAGTTCAGTACAACAAACCCAGCATCTCAGTCTTCTCTCCCTTTCTTGAGAAGTGTTCATCCCTAAGCCCCTCCCTTCCACGCAACATGATTCAACCTCGATCTCGGTAACAAAGACTCGAAATTTACATTCATACTCCACAAGTACGCTGATTTATCATAGGATCTGAATGGTTTGGGCGAACATGTATGAATGAAGATTCATGCGGCGGGAACTGACATTGGCTTTATATAATGAGGCTGTACTGGGTCGGAGTCGATGTGGAGGATGTTGAGGATGTTATCAGAGTTTTGATGGTTGATGCTGCTAACCTAGCTCGGATTTCGGGCAGGTCGAGGAGAGCGCATGGAGGAGATGGTAAGTATATTTTGCATGCTTGCTTAGATAGCTGTAGTTTTCTGCTGGTAAAAGGTATGTGGTACTCGCAGGTGTCTCCTGAGTATGTTCACGAATCTGTTCTACTTGTTAGCCCTTCACGAGGTTTTAATTAGACGAGGAAATATCTACACATCCGAATCATCTGAAGATAGTCCCTGTCTAAGGCGACCATCGAGCCAATCTCGAATTTAGAGGCCAAAGGCATGGTAGAATGTAAGAATTAGAAAAGATGCCATCGTACAAGTTCACACGTACAGATCACGAACCACAAGTCTAATGATTTTTAATCTTTTGAAATTGCGCTGCTGGCCTACGCCAACGAGTGCCGAGGGAAGACGACAAAACCCACGTAATGCAGAGAGGACAGAAATCCGCAAGCAGCCAAAAAGACAGTAGGTCAAATACAGTACATCATATCCCAAACCAGCTATCCATAGTTGGGAGAGCGTGTACAGCAATCCAGTCCGATCCAAACCCAACGCCAAAACCCCCCGGACTCCAGTCCAATCTCTGACCCATAGAATGAAATTAAGTAAGCAGAGTGACTACCTGAATAGGCATTTGTTTGCTCCCAACGACCGTTTATGCAATGATGCGTGCTTGACAAAAGAAATTCACAGTTGCAGATTGTGCAATGTGCCAACCTCGTCACCATTCCCATTCCCATTCCCGTCCCCGATCGCTTGCCCCTAAGTCCCACCCACATCTCTTCAACGATTCAGGTTGTAACAATAACGTTCATCGTCCGAATATTTCACAGTCTACGCACTGGTTGCCGAGTCCTCACCAAAAAAGGACTAGGCATCTCATCACGTTCCGGATCCCAAACCGTTGGCTCCCCACCTCGATCTGCCATGCGGGCAGCAAATGCACGACCCTTAGGCTCAGGACTTCTATTTCCATCTGGGATATCTGAGAGTGGTCGACCACCTGCCCTCGCTTGAGCTAGCTCGACTAAAGTACGTCCCTTTGGTGCAAGATTTGTGGCGCTGGTAGCTTTGATAGCCATGTTGTTCTTCACTGCTAGCTTATTGAGATCATCGCCGCCAGTGGTCTTCTTGGTCAGACTTGTCTTTCGTTGTGGGGACGTTGGAGCATTTTCATGAGACAGGAGATTGGTGGATGATGGGATCTTGGAAAGTCGACGGTTTGGGGAGTTGCTTCGCTCTCGAAGGGCAGCTTGGCTAGATTGTGGTCGTAGGTCAGGCGCGCTAGAAAGTGTCGGCAGTGATAGAGCTGTGTTGGCTTTTCCTGCTGTGAAGACACTTGGCTGCGAGACTTGTTTTTGAATAGGTGCTGTTCGTTGGGATATCAGAGGTGGTCTAACGCCTTTGAAGGGATTCTTCGATGACTTCTGCGCGCGAGTTGGCGATGGCATTGGTGGAAGATCATCGTCATCAGATTCATCAGAAGTGAGAAGTGTTGGCTGCCATCGAGCTTCAGCTCCTGCAGCTGCAGCAAAAATATTGCGTCCACTTGCTGGAGCTTTGGTCGCGCCACCACGACGGGGTGATAATGATAGTGAGGCGATGGAGATTGGCGATGGTTCAGCCATCTCGACGTCCATGGGTGTACCCGCGAACATAGTCTGGGCTCGGCCAAATGGTGTCCGAGTGCTCTTCTTGAGAGCTTTCACTGGTTCTGGGGAGTCGACAGATAGATCTGTTAATTCTGTCGAGTTTGGGAAGTCGTCACCCATTGAGCCGACGGATGATGTGAGATTATCGTTGGCTGCCATTGATCCTGATCCTGAAAATTCCTTGATGGAAGTACGACTCTGGGTACTCGATCGTTTTGAAACCTCGTGATCCACCTTCTCTTGCACCTCATGGTCAAATTTTTTCTGTAGTCTCTCGATCTCTACTTGGACCAAGCGGTTAATCTCTAACTGTGCCTTGACTTCCCATTCTCTTCGTACTGTCGACTCGATCTCTTGACGTATCTGGACCTTCTCAGCCTCGACACTTCGAAGTCTGTTTTCGGCGTCTTGTAATTTCCTAACAGCCATTTCCTCCTTGTTCTTCAATAGCCTACCAAGTTCTACGACCTCTTTCTCTTTTCTCATAAGCTTCACGACAGGGAGATTTAACAGCGTCGCTGTATCTGGTCGTCTATCAGGGTTGACCCTCAAGCAGTCTTTGATCACAGCATTGAGTTCTGGCGAATACACGGCTGGAAGCGGTGCGACCTTGCCTTCCTTGATCTTCTGAACAAGCTGAAAGTGAGACTTCGCGTTGAAGGGTGGCTCTCGGGAGCAAAGTTCGTAAATGATACATCCTAATGACCAGATATCGGATTTGAGTGTGTATCGCTCTGCTGCGCATATTTCAGGGGACATGTAGAAAGGCGTGCCGACGTATGTGGAAGCAAAGTCGTGTGAGGCCATAAGTTTCGAAAGGCCAAAGTCTCCCAGCTTGACTGAGTTGTCTTCACCGAGGAAAACTAGATTTGTGTGAGATTTAATTATGGTAGACAAGGGTATATAAGCTTACCATTTTCTGGCTTCAAGTCACGATGCAATATCATGACACCGCTCGCAGGCTGCTTAGGATTGGCCGAATTACCCAAACCCATGACATTACTTCCAACTTCGGGTGGATCAACACCGTAGTGACATCTGTAAAGTGCAGTGACGAGTTGCGAAAACATGCTCCATACAAAACCCTCCTCTGCAAGTTGCTTCTTGAGCTGCAAGTCCTTGATCACACGCCCCAGATCTCCATTTCCGCAGTATTCCATGTATAGATGTAGATCCTGAGAAGCCTTCAGATGTTCTCTGTGGTAGTATCCGACGATGTTTGGGTGACGAAGGGAAGAAAGAATCGCAAATTCGGCGTGTAGCTGCTCTCGTTCTTTTTGCGACATTCGGACATAGTTGATTTCTTTGCGGCAGAGGATCTGGCCGTCTTGCTTCCTTCGAACCTTTCTGATGACACCGAAGGACCCATGTCCTAAATTCTGTTAATTGCTGCGACGGCGAAGCGTATTCGAGAACTGACCTATCTTCTCCAGCACATCATACTTCTCTCCTTCAGACATGATTCCCGCCTCAATATCTTGGACGTGTTTGTTAACAAAGAAATGGGAAAGCCAGTGCCATGAGCGAGCGAAAAGATGAGAATATTATTATTTGGCGTCCGGGTCGGTTGTTTTTGTCGTTGTTTATCGTCGTTTGTCGTATAGAATTTCTGGGCACAAATTCGAAGTTCGCGATGCGCTCTCCATTGTTGGTGTTGACGGCGTGCTTGGGTTGTTCGAGCAACCGATTAGCGCACCTCTCTTTTCGAACCCCTGTATTCATATTCTTGGCAGGCATGAGCTCTTGGTGGCGACATCATAGAGCTCGAAGCTAATCGATAAGCATTTAATGAAAATCCCCCGCTATACCGTGCTTCATTTGACTTTCTTTTGTATTGGCTAGAATTACACATTGCTTTGTGTATATACTCAGAGGTCCTCAAGGCCGACAATGTCACAGCCCAATACGATCCTGCGGAAAGACGAACTGGAGGTGGCTTTGAAGGACGAGCATCAGTTGATACGAGACGGAGTCCTGAAGGACGACAGCCCTCTCGACGTCAGTGTTGAGTATGTTCGGGGTTGTTATCTGCTCTTGAATTGCACGACAAACTTTTCCGTGCCAGTCATCAAAGTTTTGTGTTGCTAACACACCTCTGCCAGCTTCCATAATCTATGCAATGCTTGCCGGATAGGAGACTTGAAAGGTTGTCAGGAAGCTATTGCCAGCGGAGTTAATATTAATGCCCGAGATGTTTTCGATTATACTCCGTTGATTTTGGCAAGTCTCTGCGGACATTACGAAGTTGTTCAATTCCTTCTAGAAGCTGGCGCACTTTGCGAACGAGATACATTTCAAGGCGAAAGATGTTTATACAACGCTCTCAATAATCGGATACGGAATCTTTTGCTGGAATATGAGTAAGTCGCACCCAAGAAATGAACCTTTTTGCCTCCGTTATCATGAGAAGATGTCGAATGCCTCAAACTATGTGCTGACTGTCTTGCCTAAGTTATTCGAAAAGCAGCGATCCTCTTCAACCTCTGGCTTCCCACATTACAACACTTCTTACTCGGCAAACACCAAACACGTCCGATATCTGCCTTACAGCTGGCTCCGAGAAGTGGAATCTACATAAGTTCGTTCTCTCTGCACGGTCACCATATTTCTCCAGGAAGCTCGCGAGTGCACCAGAAACAACAGTTTGGAAATTGGCGAGCTCTATCCCGCCCGAGGCTTTCCATATTGCATTACGGTATCTGTACCTTGGTGACGTACCTGCGGATCTTGGTTTAAGCAACAGGAGCTTCGTCACAGAAGAAGAGGTTCTTAAAGGTATCGACAAAGTTAGCAAACACTTGGAGATTGAGTCTTTATGGGAAGGTCTATTGGCAGGCAGTGATAGACGAATTGCGCGGCAAAGACACCAAGACGAAGTATCGAGAAGCCGGGAACAGATAGAGCGATGGTACCGCCAAAATGTTCTAAAGCACAAAATTACATTAGAATCTAGCAAAGCAAACAATGTGAAGTGGGCAAGAGATAACAGTATCTTTGCGGATGTTTTGCTTCGAGCAGACGAGGACGGACCCGATGAAACAAAATCCGAACAGGAGACACCAAAACAAAGAAACACACTTGGGCCATTAAATGGAATTCCTATTGGCCCATCCACTTCTTCGAGGTCTCCTTCGCCTTCGAGGAAATCCAAGCAGTCAGTTCTGTTTCCCTGTCATCGTGCGATGCTGGCAAGATCAGAATATTTTATGACCATGTTTGCATCTTCTTTCAAAGAGGCGCAGGTCACGGACTATCTACAAATTATACAGGTGAGAATTTTGCTTTCCACGCCGATGGATGAGATCTAAAGAAGAAAATGACCTTCCCCTCCACATTGGGATGAACACGCTGACCAATCACTCATAGGTTGACTGCAAACCAGAAGTCTTAGAAGTCGTCCTAAACTTCATTTACACCGAACAAACACATATTCCCATAGATCTTGCTCTCGACGTTCTATTCGTTGCCGACATGTTGTTTATCGAGAAACTCAAAGCAAAAGCAGCGACCGTCATAAGTACGGTGGGCATGGGAAATGGAGGTCTTACAGATCGTATGCATACCGAAGGTGGCCACGACCAAGAAGCGGAAGTCGAGCCGATCAATGTTTATGATGTAATCCGGGCAGCTTGGGATCTCAAAGTCCAACGATTAGAAGAATTCAGTGCAAGATATTTGGCCTTCAGATTAGAGGATTATATCGATGAGCAGGAATTTGAAGATTTGATCAAGGAGAGTGCAGCGAGGATTCAAGATCGACAGGAGACTGATACTATTGAACTCCTGGACGAGTAAGTAGATTTCCAGTCCTAAACCGCTTCTCTACACACAGTAACACAGTCAGCATTCGACATTACCTCTCCGATCGGTTCAGACTTCGTTTCGAAGACTCAGGGCTCGAAGATATGATGGAAGAAAACGAAGAAGGCTTAGATCCCGAATTGGCTGCCAGCGATCTCCCAAAGCCAGACGAGGCCATCGATATGAGCACTCCAACCGACAAATCTCTCCATCCTGCTTCGAATCCGTTCATGAATGGCGAGATCCGGACTTTGGACGGAGAAGTTGCTGGTGATGAGTTTGCTGCCGATGCAGTTAATTACCAGGTTCTGCTTGAGAAAATTGATGGCTTGTTGGAGAAGTTGAAACTAGATGCATAGTATAAATCTAGACCTGCTGATACACGATCTGTATTAGTGACTGTTGTGCTGTCCCCGAGATTTGTCAAATCGCTCACGAATGATTTGTTCATTGTGCTATCTCGAAGGCGGAGTCTTGGGAGTGAAAGCTGTGATCTTCTCAATCAATTTCTTGTTTTCCACTTTGTCTTTGGCTTTAGGTGCACTACAATCCGGGCACCTCAGGTGTAGTGACTTAGAACCCTGAAAAAGCTGCCTTTCGAAGTCCGGCAAATATCTTGAGACGAATTCCAACCCAATCCATTCCCCAGCCAAATGGAGTTTTCACTGTCATCACCGTATAATTCATACACGAGGCCAGAGCAATTCGTCTCCGGCCAAGTAACAATTTCAAAACTTGAAGGGATTTATCATTGATATTTGTTACGTTAGTTAACTTATGACATTATCGGAATGACATTATCCAATTATTTGAGTGAGGTCCTATGGTAATTATTTGACTCTGAACAAGTTGCGAAAATGAATTACACCTCTTAATTTTCTCGTCGCACGAGCCGGACTCGCCTAGCCTCGCCATGGTATTGTCATGATATGACTTCATACCTGGTGGTCTTGGAGCAGATTCGTCAGTAACCATTATTTAACATTTCGCGTAGAAAGCTCTCAACGCAGTTAGGTACACACTAAGGTATCACGAAATGAAGTCTAAGCGAGAAAAGCAAACCTGGAAACCAACAAAATCGAGATGCCGGTATCATGCAGTCGAAATAAGCTCGTTGGTATTTACATGATTTGTAGTTCAGTCGGAACGATGGGATATCGAAATCTATGTATGCTGCCTGAAATAATTCGAGGCTGAGACATTTTATTACCGGTGAAGTGAGGATCAGAATTAAAAACCCAAAGTCGCGAAAGATCCATACGACTTCGATAACGTAATCAAAGGTCGCGGAATGACTTTGCTACTTTTGTTTTATTAGTTCCCGCAAGTAATGAAAGTATCGGAAGACTTTGAAAACACCACGATCCAAAAGATGAGAATGGACTTTATTCTTCGCTTGACCGGACACGAACTGGTTTTGGCCTCGATTGCTCCTTCACGCCTTCTCTTCGAGATACGGTAGGTATAAGGCTGGTCAAATCTGTCTTCGGCGAACGAGAACTGGAAAGCGTACGGAGGAAGATCCTGACCTGATGCTATCCCAGGGCATTGCCACTGATAAACGTACAAATCTCCTGACTCTGTGATGACTTTATTTTGGGTTGTAAATTTGAGATTTCAAGCATGCTACGGGGACTTCTAGTCTTGATAGAGCACACCTTCCACACAGGTCTGACGTGTGCCTTCCTAAAATGCCCGTCAGTGGTGTACTTGAACTTCGTGACGCATCGTCCTTGACCAGGAAAGCAACTACTCAAATTCGATTATTCTTTCACTTCGAACTCTTACCCGAACATCAAGTACTTGAAGATATTTTGGAGACAACAAATCAGTGCCAGAATAACAATGTCTACAGGAGATATCACTGTTCCTATACGATACCTCGAAAGACTCCGTTTGTACGATGTGGAACGCCCTTTCGTAAACATGCTTGACATTCCAGCGAACGAGCCGGACAAGAGAAGAACCAACACGAAGTTCGACTTCAAGGTTGAAGTCATCAAGGACATTAGAGAATCTGCGGAGACTTTCACACTCGACAAGAACGGTTTCGAATTCCGGGACTTCAAATCATGTTTGGACGACGTAGATCCGAAGGACTTTTCAATCCGATTGGTAAACAACTACTATCTCGATGATATTGCACAATTCATTATGGCTCAAGTTGCTGGAGTCGATCACATAATATTCTTCGATTGGCTAGTGAGTCTCACCCATAGCTACTCAGGTTTGAGACCAGAGCCCATACTCCTCTCCTCTCCACTACAACATATTTCAGATACTTGATGACGCCACACAATGTCGACATCGTGGAGATATGCCAAAGCTGACAGTCGCAGCTCAGTAGTGAAGCCGGAGCAGGTCTAACGCTGTTGTCTAAAGATACGATCAAGGATTGCCTGGCTTTCCTCGAACCTTATTTATCAGTACATGTTGGTTCGTTGTTCCTTCAGATAAAAATTCCGTTTACGCTGACACAAAATCACTCTAGACCAAAGTCCTGCTACCGTTCTCGGTCGAGTTCGTCGCGAGGGAGAAAATCGTCTGTTGCAGGGTCGTGTGCGATCTATCAGGTATGCACTCTGTGTATATACGTTCTCAGGAGGCACTGACTTACTCATGTAGTGTCGTGAAGCCAATACTCAGCCCCCATATTCGTAGAGCTATCGCAGTCTGCGACAGCTCCTCCGTCAAGGATGATGACTTGATCGAGTGCTCTTTCGTTCTCAAAGGCTCCCCAAGAGCAGTCCTTTACGCGCATTCTAACCCCAATCACAAATTATATTACCTTAGCCGCCAGACCCCGAATGAGGCCCTGATAGTGAAGACATATGATTCACAAGAGGACGTTGAGGCCAAACGTGTGTCGAAGAGTGTCTCAGGCCTGACGAGGATGCTGACGTTTGTAGGTTGTCCTCGAATTTACTTTGATCGCGAAGATATCCTGGCAGATGTACCAGCTTCTGGTTTCATTGAAGTCAGAGCACTGGTCTTTACTTATCCATCAACCTGAGTAACGCTCTCGTACATGAGGTATATGGTCGGTGTTGGGCATGTGGGGGGTCTATTGTCGCACTGTCTCAGTATTTCATGACCTCAAAATGTCATAACATTAGCCGAGAATCATCAATTCCCTTCTGCATCTTCTCCCAGTAAGCGTTCCTGTAAAATTATATTCATCCTCATGATTGCGCATCGCGTAGTATTTTTTACCCTCCCGCCCATCCATATCCAACGTTAGGCCATGCTATCCCGGTGACCCTCACCATCCCCTGCCCAAGATCATTTATATTCCCACTATCCAACGTACTCGTAGTCGATTTCACATACATCAACTGCATCCATTCCTTGTTAACTGGGTCATCAGTAGCGTCGATGCTCATCGACTTGTTTCCGCGATGATTCCAGCACGTAACGGCTAGCAATGGCGGATCCTGTGTTGCTTCAGGGATAACGTTTGTACCATCGCGAAGTTCACCAACTGGCGAAGGATCGGGAACATAGACAAATGGTGCATTAGAGGCTGTGTAGCCTGATGGGATTTCGGCTCCGATGATGTGAGATATTTTGTTGTTGGCTATGAAGAACAGATCGGCTTCTGGAGTGCCATTATTGATGTGTGGAATTATGGCAGCCATTTTTTGAATTGAAATACTTGGTGCGGAATCGAGCCTTTGCTTGAGGGGCTGTGCTGTATTTTGCGTTAGCCGCGAATCATATGTGCATCGAGTTGAAGATTGGGAAGGATGACAAACCTGGATACGTCTCATTACCGCTTCGGACTACTCGAGATAGTTTGTTTTTGTTGTCTATGAAGAAGACGTGTACTTCAGCAGGCAGAGTACCATCATTGGTATCCACGGCTGCAGCTGTGATTGGCGACAAGGTGCTGTTTGCCTCCACATTCAGGCGTTTTGAAGTGTCGATATTCTCTCCTCCCAATTCTGGATGATGACCTCTATTGACTTCGATGATGTCAACGCTCTCGCTCCCCTTGGGCGCATCCAGGTAGTACAAACGTATACCCGTACTGGGTAGTATGACTGCTACGAGTGATGACAGATTGCGGAGGGGAATGATTGCCCAATTTATATCGACAACTGCTTTCCACGTCCGTGTAAGACGATCGCTGTAGATATCAACGACAGATTCAATGATCGCGTAGTTTGTCCCGGCATCATAATCCCGCAACGAGTCCACAAAATACAGAGCTACTTTCTGTGCTTCACCATTAGCTCGTTGAATTTCATCTAATTGTAGGAAATCTTACAAATCTGAGTTCGGAGACTGGCCAACACACAGCCGTCATATTTGACGGTCTGAGTGGCGTATGGCCACTGAAGTACAGTCTGACCGGAGCTATAACGGTGGAAATGTTCGACATCGCCCTGTGGGTGTTGCCTTGCACCCAAATGTTGCCAGTCACATCTTGATGAAATACGAAAGTGCCAGCTTCACACTCAGTTGCAGCAATATCATAGATATTGAAAAGAGGCTCCGGTGGTGTCACTGGAGTGGAGACAACTGAATCGTTCCTATTGCTACTCTTATTTTCATTGTTCCGACGTTTGACAGCATACACGACGCCAGATATAAGAGCTGTAATTAGACAAGCGACAAATAGCATTTGCATGTATCGATGCTGTGTACCTCTCCCCCGTGGATTACAAGCTTGCAGGAATAAAAAGCGACGTTGGCGGCGATCGACCTTCACGAGTGGTCGCACGTTTCGATGAGGCCCAATCGCTCCATAATTGTACCCTGGCCCATTGAGTATGGCGGGGTCGGTAGAAGGAATAGGCTGTTCCGAATATGCTGGAGGTCTATCTACGTCTGTCGCCGCTGGGTAGGGAGGAAGCTCATAGAGCTCTCCAGTATTAGGCATCGCCGGAGAATTCTCCCTAAGCGAGGCCATTGCTCCTGGAGATCAGGTTTGTGGAAGTCAAGTAAGATTTTGCCGGGATGCATGTTTCTGGATCGGAAAGACAACTATCCAGTTTAACACTGGCAAGAGTTTCGGTGGGCATTTGGGATGGTACTTTCATGAAGTATCTCGAGGTCCAATCTGCACATGTGGCTGTGCCGCAATTGGCCCCCGTGTGAGCCGACTTGGCTGGCTCGGCAGAGAGAGATATGATCAATAACCATGCGATTTTGAGAGTCAGCCTCATATTCCAGAACTCTTCAAGATGAAAGTGCAAGATGTAACAAAAGTCGGATGAAGGCCCTTTGCGATGGTTCTTTTCAAATCTCCACTCCTTCCAAACCCCAGTCCTCACCACCTTCATTCCTGATCCAATTTTTCAGAGCGTTCGCTCTGATGTCTGCCTTAACTGTGCCCCTGTCGGCCAATAATAGCGATTGCTTTATCGAAGCGTATTTATCCGCTGCCAGGGCCTTTTCAATACGGGGTACTTGCATAGACGCTACCTTGGCAATTGCAAGAGCCAGCTTCCAGCTGCGGCGCTTGCAGACTCGACTTGCTCCCTTGAGTGAGAACTGTTTTCTACCCTGTAAAGACCCTCCAATCAAGGTTTCGGCGGTATTTGGTGTCCAGGATGACGCGATGTTGGAAGGAACGATTTTCTCGCCTGGTGCTAAAAATTGACGACGACTGAAAAGGAAGTCCTTTTCTGTAGTTAATACTCTGAAGGGCACAAATGAATAGCCACCACCCCATTGTTTGCCTTTAAATAAGGAAAGTCGACCTGAGTCTGAAAAGGCTCGAGTGCAAGCCAAAGAAGAGTATTGTGATGAGGGCAGTACGAGTGAGTGCAGGTAGGCATTTTTGGGCGAGATGAGTAGAGATGTGACAGAAGAGAGCAGTGATGTTGATTGCTTGAGAGCGATTTTGTCGGAGCATGATTTGGAGAGACTCGGCGGAGCATCTGGTCGAGACGGTTTTCGCCTTACTGAGCCTAGTGCAGAAAAATAACCCCGTCCGTGAAGAACTCCAGGCTCCGCTGATAATGAATTCTGATCTCCGTCCATTATAGAAGGTATTGCCCAAGGTGTAGCATCATCTTGAGCGGCCATAGTGAGCTCCATGCTCGAGTCACCACCTACTTTCGTTAGTCAGAAAGAAGTCTAATGTTCATTAGGTATCAACTACATGGAGCTTCCGAGCAGTACATGTGAAGGTCGACGTCTTCACTCATCGCGAAAGGCTGAAAATCTGTTTCTGTTCTCTCATTCTCGGGTCTGAGGCGAACATAATCTGATGACTCCTTTTCGGACATAGCAAGAGCATGGCATTCTTCAAGCAGAAAACGATTGAAAGAGCGTATAGCAAGGATCTCGGCATGCCAGTCATGAAGTGTAACCCCTTGAGCTTGAGCAATCTTATTTTGCGGCAGACATTTCATGCCAGTCCTAGGATATGGTCAGGAAAGCGCCTTCTGACAAACAGAATGATGAAAACATACGCTACTGCTAAACATACAAGACCATTCTTCCCTTCGCAAATTGTCAGCCTTATGATCTGCAGTAGGTACTTAGTGCCAGGGGTAGAACCTTGTGCTACTATCCCGCTCAAGGGGACCCATTCTTTGACACCCGCACTTCTCAGCGATGGCTTCCTCTTATGGGGCCATTTCTCGAACTCCCCCAAGACCACGTCCGCAATCTCATCACCTGAGATATCCATCACATGAGCATAAAACCGGTACCACCCTTAGGTTGCAGGTGTTGTTGACAAGAGGCCGTGGTTGAAGACGGGAAGAAAGCTTAGCGACCACTAAATGTGGCACTAAAAGCGGCCACCAAATAGGCGAGCGCAGCAGGACGTCATCTTGAACGGTCCTGCCTCTCACATGCTGCAACTTTACTGCTGGGCTGGATTCCGGAAATCCCACTCCAACCAGGGCATCCATCCATCCATTCATCCATCCACACCTCACCTCACCTCACCTCACCTCCCACGCTCGACTGCATTCATTCATCCCACCTGCCCCATGTCAGCCAGCATTTCCTTGCCATCAACGGAGGAAAAACCGTAATGAGACATGAAGCCCTATCGCGACTTCCATATTCCAGCCATCATCGCCAGCTCATAACAGGATTATGAATCCATTAAGTATGTAATCTCTTCCTTTGATCCTAATGGACCTACCTATATCTCCAACTCCGCGGACGAACACGGAAACATGCCCCTCCCAAGTCCCCAGCTGACGGCTCTGTCCAATCTTCTAGTATCCAAGGCTCGAAGGGTCCGTAAACAACTCTTATCTCCCGCCCTCTACCCCACTATGTTACCCTGACCTGCCAATCGCATACTGACTTTGCGCAGCCAAAATTCGACCTGGTCCTCAAAGTATGTTGACACGAAATCACAGATGATGGTTGGCACTGATGGAACCAGATTATAGATCTGAATAACGTCCCCCTCGTCAACGGCACATCCTACGTAAAATGGCATCTCCCCTCCTCTACCTCAGCAGAACACCGTGGACGAACCGCACCAGCCCCCATCAGAGAACACAAAGTCAGCTGGGACTATTCGAAAACGATACCTGTCAGACTTACTATCGACAAGAGCAACAACTTGCAGGAATGTACGGTTGACTTCGAGGTGGTACAAGACTACAACAGTGCTGGCATGCGAGGGGAGAAGATCACACTAGGATCCGTGTCATTGAATCTAGCAGAGTATGTGGAAGAAAGTGAGATGGGCGCAGATGGGGAGGAGGCTGTTGTGAGAAGGTACTTGATGCAGGAGAGCAAGATTAACAGTACCTTGAAGATTGGAATATCGATGAAGCAGGTGGACGGCGAAAGGAATTTTGTGGCTCCTCCTCTGAAGACTGCGCCAGTGTTTGGAGGGATAGCTGGAATCATGGCGGGAGAGCAAGCGGAGCAGGATGATATCGGACGTGAGTGGTTTTCTTTCAGTATGGGCCGCGTACTGACTGTCATGTCATAGACATGCCGACGATAAGTAAATCAAGAGATCATGGCGAACTACAGGATATGTATCGCCGAGCACTAGCAGCTTCATGGGCAGCACATGCGGACGAGTTACCCGCAGACCAATGCTTGGAAGACATCTTCAATGGTGGAGATGGTTGGAAACGCCACGACAAGATGTCAGCTCCACGTATCATACACGACGATAGTGGAGAAGAGCGACATGTACGCCATCATCATCGCTCAATGTCAGGAAACAGCTCGAAGAGCGCAACGTCACAAAACACTGTCACTGGCAAGAGAAATATGAGAATGGGACACAAGCACTCGACAAGTCGAGAGACTTTGGGCCCTTCGCCGTCTCATTCGGCTGTAGATTTGCATGACACTTCTTCGGAAAACTCTTCAGAAAGGGGAAGGCTTGGATTCAAGAAAGCTCCAGAGCTGGACGAGTTTGATGTCAGGGATGATTTGGTTGCTTGGAGATTACCGGGAACAGTGTCTTGAAAGTTTGTAAGAATAACAAAGCAAGGCAATTAGGAAAACTAGGGGCGTATTATGGATAGAAGTATTCCTCTGGGTATTTTGTAGTATTCACGACTACTGTTTGAATTTCGTTCCGCCTTTGGCCTAGAAAAAGTGTACCTCAATTACCAGATTCTGCGCGGTTACATCTCCGAGTCCGCGACCTAGAACGCCATGCCATGTATTACTAAAAGTCAATCCTTTTCAAAGTCCTTGCCTCCTCCTCATCACTCCTCACTCATCTTCACTCCCCTCCACGACCCTCGCCCTCAAGATCCTCACCTCCTCAACCGGCCTATCCTCCGCCCCCGTCCTAACCAGCCCCATCCTCTTCACCACCGCCAACCCCCTCGTCACTCTCCCAAAAATCGTATGTTTACCATCCAACCACGGCGTCGGCGCCAACGTAATAAAAAACTGGCTTCCATTCGTATTCGGTCCGCTATTGGCCATACTCAGAATACCCGCCCCGGTATGTTTTAATAAGGGGGAGATCTCGTCTTCGAATTTCTCGCCGTAGATTGAGGAGCCGCCCCGGCCGGTTCCTGTGGGGTCGCCGGTTTGAAGCATGAAAGAAGGGATTATGCGATGGAAGAGAAGGGTGTCGTAGTATCCACGGGAAACGAGGGTGCTGAAATTGGTGCATGTCTAGGAGGGGGTGTTAATTGGCTGTGAAAGGGACGAGGATGGTTGGAAGTACTTTTGGTGCATGGTCGTTGTAAAGCTCAATGAATATTGTGCCCTAACTCAAGTTAGCATATTAATAAGGTGAAGCGAGGGATCGAAACATACCATCGTCGTCTCGAGAGCAATGTTCGTTGCCATTTTGGGTATATTTGATGTATGCGCCGGAGAAGATAGCTTGATGGATTGAGGGGCTGCAGATTCGATTATTGTTTCTTGAAATATTTCGAGTATGATAAATTTACTTTTTGAGTTCCGGACTGAGGTATCACTGTTTTATCGGAGAGTGTTAGCTATCTGAAAAATATCTCGTACTGCAGTGTTGTTGTCTGGACAAGGCTGAAAGCCACGCGAAAAGCTCTTCCGCCTCGTCTGAAACATCCCTGCAAGGAATGACGATGCTCGCTCTTTCATTGTCTCCAAACAGTTGAGAATTTACTTCAATTCGTCTTTCACTTCATTTCTTTCACTGGAAGTCGCGTAAAGACGCGCGATTTTCAAATAGTTTTCCTTGAAATAATTTCACGAAAAGAAGTCAACACAGCGTTCGCGATCTGGCCTCTCAAACCAACATCATCTCTTCAACCAGGCTGGAGCCTCACGTGTCAGCCTTCAACTCTTACAATAGAAGGTAACTTTCTCTAGAAGTTCGAGAAGGTCCAAATTTACCAATAATCATGGACGCCTTCTTCTCTCACTTTGAAGGCGACAGCCTGGTCCTCCAAGCTATTGGAAAATGGTACTACCAAATTACCACCAACCGCGAGCTCATCAAGATGTACATCCACCTGATCCTCGCTGCCATATTCCCAATCTACATCGGAGCTCATGCCTCCTTGCGTCGACCACCTTCTGCTGCTGTACCAAAGAAGTCCAAGGACGAAGATGGGGAGGAAGAGGAGGAAAACAAAATCGAAGGCATGACGCCTAGTGATGCTATTATGTTTCCGATTCTTGCCGGTATTGTGCTTGGTGGTCTTTATGCGCTTATCAAGTGGTTGGACGATCCTAAGCTGTTGAACAAGGTCCTGAATGTTTACTTTTCTGGTACGTTTTTGGCCCGGTTGAGTTTAGTATTGGCTTGAGCTTGGTACCTTTTTCTTTCACATCTTGCACTGTCGTTTGCTAGAAAGATAAAAAAAAAGCTGACTTATGTCCCAGGTCTTGGTATCTTTGGTGTCGGTAAACTGGCAGCCGACATGTTGACTGTATATGCAACATTCGTCTTTCCGAGTGTCTGGTCAACCTCAACAGAGACTTACTACATCGATCCTCTGCTTTCTCAACAGCTCACTGGTTCAATTAGCAAGGCTCGAGTACAAGTCCATCGAAAGTTCGTAGAGGGCAAGACAAACCCGTTCCCGGGCTGGTTATCTAGTGTGCAGTTCTCGCCTGCTATCACTAAATGGTTATGGTCTTGTCGTGCTAATGTGAAGAATCCTTGGATATTCAAGGCGCATGTTAATCGTAAGCTGAGCTACCAGCTACATGAAGGCGGTCAATGTCTTGTGATTTTGTTGCTAACCACTTGCGCAGATATTTTCACTACGAAGACGAAACTTCGTCTCAATGATGTCCTCGGTTTCTTCATCGGCGTTAGCGTGATCGTCGCATATAACATGGAAAGCATAGGTACCATCCCTTCCCCTTAGTCACATAGAATACTAACATATCATGCAGGCAAAACATGGTGGCTAACCAATATAATGGGCTTTGGCTTCTGCTATGGAACCCTCCAACTAATGTCCCCAACCACCTTCTGGACCGGCACACTCGTCCTCTCCGGCCTCTTCATCTACGACATCATAATGGTCTTCTACACACCACTCATGATTACCGTTGCTACCTCCCTCGAAGTCCCCATTAAACTTGTCTTTCCCGGTCCCAAACGTGGCTCCATGCTTGGTCTAGGTGATGTCGTGCTCCCAGGCATAATGATGGCACTCGCTCTCCGCTTCGACCTGTACCTCCACTACCTCCGCAAGCAGCGCACCACAACCAAACCCACAATCACAGCCACCGCTATCGACCCTGGTACAATCGTAAGAGCTAAATATGAAGAAACAACTGGTCTATGGGGCGAGCGTTTCTGGACCCGGAAAGCAAAGAAAGGTGAGGAGACCGTTGCGGATGGTGCGAGGTTCCCGAAAACGTATTTCAATGCTAGTCTGGTAGGATATGTTTGTGCAATGCTGGTTACACTAGTGGTCATGAACGTATTTAATCATGCGCAGCCGGCGCTTTTGTATCTTGTTCCTGGTGTGCTGAGCGCGCTTTGGGGTACGGCGCTTGTGAGGGGTGAGGTTGGTTTGATGTGGGATTATTCTGAGGATGGGGAGTGGGGTCTGCCGGAGGAGAAAAAGGACAAGAAGGACAAGAAGGAGGGAGAAAGTGGTGATGAGAAGATGATTGAGGAGAAGAACGCCGGCAAAGGATTTGTTCTTGGTGATAGTGCTGGGAAGGAGGTGGTGAAGGAGAAGACGAGAGTGAATGATGAGTACCAGAATCATTACTTCTTGTTCTCGCTTGAGATGCCGAGAGATGGATTGGATGCGAAGAAAGCGTTGGTTTGAGAAATGACGGTCCAGTCTATAGTACTCTATGGATTTTGATCCTGTATGAAGCGAGCATATGGATGGCGTGGGGAGTTTGACGGCTGGGAAAATGCATCATTTGGGACCTTGAAATCAATTTAGAGATGAACACAGTTTTGTGAAGACATAATGAGGAGATTTCAGAAATCACTGCTCTGCAAACTTGATTTCTTGATTTGGGTGTACTGTGTCTTGTATTAATTGATCATGTCCTTCATTCTATCATTATCTTGTCTGAGCCTCATTTTGTTTCTAACGCCAAATTTCCTATGTTCCGAAATGCCATTTCTCGTTTCCTATCCATTCTTTTATCCCGGATCATCCTTATATAGGAGGACGCTTTCTAACTCAAGAATGGAGCACTAGCTCCCGAATGCAGCCGCAGGATAAACCCTCTTTTTCTTCCCCCTCGAATCCGCACCACTCCTCGAACTACTCCTCGAGCTCTGCGCACTGCCTTCTCTAGAAGCAAGTGAATTTGGCAGTTTCAACAGTCCTCCACCTAATACATCTTCCGGCAAGTCATTCCACTCCCTCTCCGGTCCTCGATCCTGGAAAGATCTCGCGTGGTTTGGCATAGGTGGTCTATCACCAAGCGTAGTAGGCTTAGGAGGTTGAATAACCGGAGCAGAGGTATGCTTTATGATTTCCGGTCGTGCCTGTGATTGTGAACTCCCATTTAAGTGGTCCGACGGCACCAATCTCCTCTTCAGTATGTACGCCGTATCCGGATTCAGCACCCTATAATACCCTCTTATGGCAGGTTCCTCCCTCCTAAAGCCTCTCGCAGCATACCACTCCAGCGCCTCCTCATTCTGCGTCCAGACATGCGCATATAAATTCTCGATCCTCAAGTCATCCTGGCTGGTCGCAGCTTCGATAACCTCATTCAACACCGCAGCCACTATACCCTTCCTTCGATACGGCGAAAGCAGGCATAGACTCTGGATGTAAATGTCATGGGAGTTGGGCGTGTACGCGGGGTTTTGAGGGCTTGATGAGGGGGAGAGCGAAGGGTCGACGCGGCAGATTACGCCGCCGACTACTTTTGTGGTTTGAGTGGAAGGGTCTGTCCAGAGTATTGAACGAGAGAAAGAGTTTGGTGGGGAGGGTGTTGGTGGGTCTGGTAATAGGATTTTGTGGTAGAAGGAGTCGGGGTAGGTTATTGGGAGGAGCAGGGCATTGATGCGGCGGAGGGGTTGGATGTGTTCTTGTTGTATTTGGGAGATTGTTGCTTGTGGTGGGAGGTGTGTTGGTTTACTAACAGAAGTCGATTGAGATTTGTTGGTGCTTATGGAGACCTGTGAGGCTAGAAAAGGGGGCGTTTGGGTTGCTGATGGCGAGGGGATTGGTGGTTGTATTTTGGGACCTGAAGTTCCAGGTGGTGGTGCGTAACTGGGTTGTCGAGGCTGGAAGAATGATCGGATGGAAGGTTGAGCTCGCGTGTTCGCAGGGTTCGGCGCGCCATTGCTTTCCATCTTGGCTTTGTTTTCCAAAGTAAGGTTCTCGGAATACCTCACTTCTTTCCGGACCGAAAAGGTAGGATCTTGAGCAAGTACAATTGTCAATGTTGAGCGAGGAACGCAATATCTGGCCTCGTGCTAAACTAGGTAGATAGATATTGTTTGGATGACGATGCTTCTATATATCAGCTAACCGATGCCGCTAGAGATACTCCTTTTTGAATGAGAATGAAGGGAGGCGATGAAGTCAACAACAAATCACATGGTCGTCAACTTAAGCTTAAAGTGAGATTTTGTAGAATTTCTCACACGTTCTTCATCTTTATATGAAACGAATGACGTTGCACTTTTTATCATAGTCAGAACTGTTGCTATTGTCATTGGCAACAATTGCTGGCTTGCTTGCATTTTCTTCTATTATCACCACAATCGCGAAGCCCCTCCACCGCCTCCAAACCTTAATTTAAGCGTACTTATTCTGCCGGCCAGCAGCTGGTCTCTGGTTTCAGAGCAACTCCACAATATCAACATTAATTGCCTTGTCCCACGATCTGCCCATGGGCTGTGTCAATAATTTCAATTACTTCGACATGCTCTTCGGTCTGTGATTACGAGGAAAAAGTCGTAAAATGCCATCTTATACTCCAGGCTTTACCTTCTTTTCCCGAGCTTCTTGCCAGTGCTTTTGATTGCATCACAACTGGAACTGTTCCCGTCCCTTTCCAAGCTCCATACATTGCACCACAGCCTGCTATACACCACTTTCTCCGAGATGTCTGCCAACGACAATTTTGAGGTGCCGGGTCTTGTAGCCCCGGACCCTAATGAAGAACATGAGCCTCTTACAGAATTGGTAATGTTGTTCCATTTGGCCGTGTCTCTGCTGCCTTGCCGGAAGTAGCAACAGCTAACCTTTTCGCCTCAGATGTATGGTGTTCTGGACGATTCATTCTATAATATCCTACACGACTTGGTATTCGAGACTTTCCGTGGGGAAAAGATGTTAAGAGCTACATCTGCTGCCATTATGGTCGAGCAAAAAGCTACGCAAAACGATATCAATGATGTTGATGAATACGCCCATTCATCTAACAATGGCCAGATGATCGAGACAGAAGGTGCTACTTGGGAAAATGGCGCTGCATATCTCAAGGGAAATCCTCTGGAAACTACAAAGGAGATCCGCTGCCAGAAATGTGGTCTTCCTCGCCTTCTATATCCAACAGACGGATCTGGTGGTAGGAAACCTGACCCTAGCATCCAGTACTGCGAAAAACACCCATACATCAACAAACCATACCATGATGTCTACGGGCAGACATACGTTCCAGAAGGTCCCGGTCGTGGTAAGAAGAAGAAGGACATGATAAATCCATTGAAGCAGCAGAAAGAGAACACGCCAAACGGAAGTCAGGACTCCGAAGAGGAAGAGAAGAAGAACATCGCGTTCCCATCGTCGAAGTGTAATAACTGTGGCACGCATGTTGTTATCAAGCGCATGAACAATCACATGGCGAGATGTATAGGTGGTTTTGGCCGACAGTCTTCAAGAGATGCGAAGACTAAGATGGCGAATGGCAATGGTACTGGTAGTCAGAATGGGAATACCCCTCCTACAAGTCGGAATTCTACGCCTGTTCCTACGGTATCCAGCAAAAATGGCCGTACGAGTCCGAGCAAGCGTGATGCTGGCGATGACTTTGACTCCGAGGAGTCTCCGCACAAGAAGAAGAAGCTTCTGAAGAAGCTCTCATCAACGAATAAGTTGAAGGCTCCTAAGATGACGAAGAATTCAAGTCAGCTGTCAGCCAGCGGATTGAGTTTCGAATCGAAGCCTCCACCAAGCGATGAAGAGGACATCATCGATGATGGAGACGATGATCGAGATGGTGACTTCAATGAGAAGTCTATCTCAGTGGAAGTGAAGAAGAAGAACAAAATTTTGAAGCCAGTGAAGAAGCTGGCAAAAACCAAGAGTAAATGGCTGTACAGCGGCAGTTCGTCGACAGCCCTGCCAGGCGTGCCTCCAGAGTCCACTAAGATCAGAATAAAGACCAGCAGTAGCGGGGCGAACGGGCATTCGAAAGCTGTGACGAGGGATCCGTCTGAGAGTAGTCAGACTTTGAGCTCGCCGAATTGAGATTGAGACTGTTACATATATGCAGACGTGGGAAGATAGACGGTTTTGAGATATGGCGCGTGCTGACAGCTAATTTGTGGGACTTGTATGCATGGGCATGGGAAGGCGGGGTGATTCCTCCTTGAGAATCAGCGAGAGCATTATTTGGCGTTTTCTATATTGTTGTATCATGTGTCTGGCCTTCGTCTCGGCCTGGCATGGTCATGGGCATCGGAAGGATTTTCCTTTGGAGGCGTTTGGCATGGAATGGAGCATTTTGAAGAGAAAAATTGCAATCTTTCTCCAGAACTCTATCCTCTCTACACTTGGATGTCACTACTAGACTCACACGGATGCAAGGGGCCTCTCGATGAAGACTCAGTTGTTCTCTGGTCAAATTTGTTGCAATCCACGCTTCAATCCAAATCCCCCAGTTCTATCCCTATACATACACATTACCAATGATTCAAAAGCTATATAGTTACAAAATCCAAGCACGGTCTATGTACCATACCAAACATTGACTGTTGATGATGCTGCATTCCTTCTCCTGTACGTACAATTCAAATACAAGACCGTACCAAAATCTGTCGTAAGTGCTGCTGCTCTCTACTTACTTCTTACAAGCTGTTGTTGGCGACCTGAAGCAGCAGTCGCCACCTCGTCGGAATCGTCTAAAAGGTCTCTGACAATTGGTCCTGGGACGACTCGAGATGAAGGCCTTGATGTGTGATCTGTCGTCGGCTTTGGAACAAGGTCGGCGAATCTTCCTTCACCATTCGAACTTGAGCTCTTCAATTGAGATAGAAAGTCCTCGATAGCCCATCCTGCTGTAATTTCAGACCAAGTTTAATTTGGGTCGTTATTCTCATGCATCTGAGGGGTGACACCAATGTCATGTAGCAGACTTATATACTGAATGCAGTCGACACACCGAAGCTCCGTCACCTCGATCTCGTATGTCGATGGATCTGAGTCCAGTTTTTCCATCTCAAAATCTTGGGAGCATATTCCGTAGATCCCGAACAAAGCGGCAGCAGCTGGAAGTTGGGCTTTTTCATGACTGGCTTTCAGTGTAGAGACTTCGGCGGGAATACTATCGTCTACATGGCTCGTCTCTTCACATCCAGATGTTTACGGATCTTTGCCACAACATCTCCATTGTACCAACTCTTCTTGGTACTTCTTATGCCTTCTCAAAACACCTACACCATATAGTCAGTTAAGAGCACACCCTACCTTAGATCCCATAAAGTGTCAACTCACCTGGGTGGTGCACACAATCTGCCCTCTCCCCTTTCACAAACCCCCCCACACGTTGCGCACATATTGCTCTCCCAGCCCATTTCTACAGCTTCCTTTTCGCAGCGACCTCCTTCAAACGACCCCGTTCCTGAACGGCCGGATCGCACCTATATTCCTGCTCGTCCTTTCTTCGCTTTTCTTCGCATACCGCTTCTACTTCACGACGTTCTCCTTCGGCTGCGAAGATCTCAGCCATGGTCTTGCGCTTCTTCAATCTTTGCTCATGTTTTTACTGCTCAACCATAGCCCGACCGGAAGCATTCGATTCGATCCGGGGGTTGAGTTTGATCCGACATCGTTTTCAGAGATTCTATGGGTCTTGGAGTGGCAGTGGAGGTGTGTTACTACTCTTTCTCTTCTTCAACAAAGGCGGAAACACGAATTCCCTGCTCTCCGCCCCAAACCCCTCGTCATCATCATTAGAATCTAAGATAATCCCACTCAATTGGCTCTTCTCTTTCTGGTTCGCTCTGAATGCTGTCTCAACTACACCAATAAGTGATGCGTCCAATACACATATTACTTATATCAAGGCAGCCAGATCGGTCGTTTGGCTGAGAGTGGTGTAGTTCATGATTGACCCTTGGAGGTTTAGGAGAAAATCTGTTTTCGGTCGTGTGTTAGTTCAAGCTTTGAGACGGCGGAGGACATCTTTGAGTTTTGGCAAACAGGCATCAGGAAAGGAGTTCTTCCATTTTCTGAGGTGGTGAACCTCACATTGATAACCTATGTAGATGATTTGTGTTGGAGATGCAAGTAGGCTTCAAACGCGTAATCAATGGAATTTAGAGGAATAGACGCGTTATCTAAACTCTTGTAGTCAGTCGTGAACTCTCGCGTCTTAGGAATCTCGGGTAATTTCCAAGAGACTTTGTTGACATTACGAAATGCGAGAAACTCGCCGAACTTGAGTAACACAGTCAGTGTATCATTCTCAGCTTATTTTGATCCGTAACGCAACGACAAAATCCTACCAGGAGTAAGGAGGAATGCGAAGAGACATGCAGTCACGTGGACTTCATCTACGTTGAGCTTAGCCTAGGGGCAAAACCTAATCCTTGTTGGACCCTGAAATGCAAGCACTTCCGTACTACAGCCGCATCCGTGATCTGAACTTTGTGTGATCTACGAACTATGTCACTATTCCAACTTCTCACTTACGCAAAAATGTACTTGTACTCAATTAGATTTGACCATGGTTGCTTGCGCTCATCTATCTGGATACGCAAGTATCCTTCGTGGAGTCTGAGCCAGTGTTCGTCTCTGTTTGATTACATGGCCAACGTATTGAGGCTTCAAGAGTACGGTCAGCCGCAATATTCGTCCATAGAGAGTCCGCGCTTGATCCTTGGCTCTTGCTTCGTCACCTACAAGTGAGATTCGGAACGGGGGTACAAGATGTCCGTCCCAGGTAGCTATCGTCAGCTCTATTTGCTTATTCTGATCTGGAATTCCTCTCTTAAAGTGTCCCCTTCTTTCTTCCCTCTATGTTACTACAAGTTTAGGGCCATACCAGAGGTATCAAGCGACTGTAAGTTACCCCTCTATCCGTTGGCTTGCTTCAGTGATTGCCGCTCGAGTGAAGGTACTGACTGCCTCTTCAGCTACGCGCCTCAAAACACAGATCAACCTGCCTCATCTAGCAAAATGCTGGACCCATTCTTCGCACAGATACCGATTCTTTCCAATTCCTTTAGACCCCTTTGTGACTACCTCTCGCTGAAAAGTCTACCCCTCCATATCCACGAAATCTTCTTCGCTTTCGGCTTCTACCACATCATCTTCGAATACGTTGCGCCCCCAGTGTCTAGCTACTTCCTCCCAAGGCAGTACAAGAAGCTTTCATACGAAAGCAAGCTACGATGGAACATGCACTGCGCATCAATGATACAGTCCTGTACCATTACGATGCTAGCGTTATGGACTATCTACTCAGACAGTGAACGGCGGAATATGAATTTAGAAGAGCGAATGTGGGGTTACACCGGAGCGGCCGCATTAGTACAAGCACTCGCAACAGGCTACTTCCTCTTCGATTTAGTCGTGATGATCCGATATCTCGATGTTTTTGGACTAGGTATGCTGGCACACGCGTCAAGCTGTTTGATCACGTACACTCTCGGTTTTGTATGTTTAATCCAGAGCCAAATTCGGGAGTTTATAACTGGGGAAGTGAGGTAAGTGCTTTCAGCTAACTTCCACTTCTACTTAGCGACCGATATTCAACTATTACGGTTGTGTCTTCATGCTTTACGAGCTTTCTACACCTTTCCTCAATATTCATTGGTTCTTCGATAAGATGGGAATGACAGGAACCAGAGCCCAACTCTATAACGGTATCGCGCTTTTGGTAGTCTTCTTTAGCTGTCGGCTCGTGTGGGGTGCGTACAGTTCTTTCAACATCTATCGTGACGTGTGGAATGCCTTGCAACTCGATCCGAATACGAAAGATACGGGTACAACTGGCACGATGCAGTTCGCTGGCGACAGAATCCTACCGATGTGGTTGGTGGTCTTGTATATGAGTGGACATGTGACTTTGCAGGTCCTGAATGTGTTTTGGTTCGGGAAGATGATCGCGGCGGTCAGAAAGAGATTTGTCAAAGCTCCGCAGCAGAATGGAGTCAAGAAGAAGGTCTAGGTGTGGAATCTTGGGATACATCATACTGGAATTTGAAGAAAGAGTACCAGCGATGCCTGGATAACCTTCGAAACGTCTCTGTGACATCCTTCATTTCATTCAATCAGCTGACACATGGTCATAAGATTTCGCTTCATGGTGAGTGTACAGCCTATCCCATTTCCTAGCCAACTCTTAGATTCCATCTGAAGTGGTGAGCACTACCCGAAAGCTTTGTTCAAGAAATCCACACCCTCCAAGAGACCGAATTGAGATAATCCTTATAACATATGTAGACAGTAATTAGTACCAAGCTTCTTCTAATGCTTTTGCGGAGCGCTGCCTCCATCTCGATCCTCTTCCCACGCAAGTAACACTCCCTGTTGGGAATCATCCTCGGAGAAGTATCGTTCCATTCCAGTCATTTCATACCTAGGAGCTGGCAAGGTTGAAATCCGAAGCTCGGACAACTTCATCTCTGGTCCTGGATGAATCTCAAGGTCGACTTGGTTTTGATGTTGTCCCTGGATCTGTTTTTGGGTCCAGTGTGCAATTTGGACGTATGAGTACGATGCGTGGGGGGATGGTGACGTATTGAAAGACAGGCCGAGAAGAGTGTACTCTATTTGTGAGTGTTCGGGCATGGTAGTTGCATTTGGCCATGTTGTCGCTGGTGGTATGTCGGTACTGTGTGTACCTTGATAACGGCTTGTTTGTGAGGTATAATCCGAAGCCTGATTCAAACTTGTTGGCTGATCTTGATTTGCATCTTTTCCTGCATTCTTCGTGTGTCCTGACTTCCTGCTCTCAACATGGTGTTTGTATGATTTTCTGCTTCTCAATCAGCCAGTCTCACTCGGGCAGCTTGGCCAAAGTGTATTGGATCTCGCTGGGCACCTTTGTTGATGCTTAGTATGCTCTCCTGGCTGAACCTGTCGCCGAGAAGTCATGATGCTTGAGAAGTGTGTTGTTTGTTTTCGTTCTGAGCCGCTGGAATATATTCGGCGTGCACTCTTTTGGCTTGGTAGTAGGTCATGGCTAGAATTTATAGACCCCAGGCTACCTTTAGGAATGGAGGGCCTCCCGCTTCACTCGTATATTCTCTCCTAGCTACACTCACAAGTACATTGATACTGGGTGAGGCTTCCCAGCCATCCTTGTTGATGTGAAAACTGGTTTCAAAATGGGTCTGGGAGGCCGCCCGCTTCGCTCGCATGTCAAATTCGAGGTTCGAAGACTTGGGACGCGTACCAAGCATCGTAGACGCGACAGCACAAGGTGCATTCTGTACATATACTTGGCAACTTATAATATCTCTGTTGATCGGAGGCCTCGTATTATATGATCCATGGTTCTCATTGGTCGACTTCGACACGTTCTAGGCTTAACAATGAGAGGTTCCCGAAGCTTGTTTTACGCCTTGATCTTCTACACTATAGCCTCGATCGATGATAAGCCATTGGACTTGAGGGGGCCTCTGATTGCGACTGGGTAGGGTGCCAAGGGTGACGTGAAGCCCATGTAAGTCGTACAAACTGGGAGGTGGCTTATTCCGACAGCAAGAGTCTCAGTTCAAAATATAGGAAAATCAAGGTCGCGAAAAGTTCCCAAATTTCGTTCGATCGTCATAAGGTAGTGATGAGAATGCCATAAGACTTCGACTTAATCAAGTACAACCAGATTTTATGGAGTTGCTTTGGCACTTCTTGAGCTGACAATCAACTTTCGCAAACACCGGCAGCTTAACAAGATAGAATCGCAAAAAAAGTTTCACGAATCTTACTTATGTTCAAGTTCAAAGTTTACATGATTTGACACTACCATGGGAATCAACTGAATTCCCGAGAGATAGTTCCTGATGTTGCGTTCTTGTTTTCGAGGTGCCCGCCCCGATCGAGGGTTTCGCTAAGCGAGGCGTATATGGGCAACATTTCCCAGGCACGGCAAACACCTCCTGCATAGAAATGTGCTCGACCATTTAGAAGACCAGTGGAAATCTGGAGGCCTCAATTAGCGGTCTAGATGAACGAATCGGACCTCTTCGATAGCAACCATCACAGTAAGGCTGAAGGGCTGTTAACTATCGTCGACATTCCATTTATATACCACATCAGCGCGGATCCATCTTGCTTTCTCTTGCTTCCCTAACGCCACCGCTATTATACGGGGATGAGGAAGAGGCCTTTGACTTCCTTCTTCTACATTTCGAAGTCCAAAATCCATCTGTGAGACTTCACTTCACCCAGATCTCTAGCGCAGCGGTATTTGCGCCTAACAACACATTTCGCATCACAATGAGCGGCAACTAGTCTAAAACAACGATCTCGTCAGCAACTCTCTACTCTTCAACAGTCATAGAGAGCTTGATGATCAGCGGCTACAGTACGGTTCATACGTCGATCAATTGCTCACTCCTTAAAATGGCGAGCCCAGCTCTGTCTATGGCGACGACGAAGGCCCATGTGAGACTGCAGACTGCGGCCTCGCCCAGGTCTCTCACAATCCAACAGAACATAAAAGTCGCAAAAAAAATTGCCACTTCCAGCGATGCTGTCCCAGCGCGCGTTCCAGTTGAGTACAGATGTCCGTATCCGCAATGCCGAGAGGTCAGACTTCCTCGGGTATCGCTCAAGTAAGTACTCCGACATCGTATCATTAGTTAAATTTCATAACCTGACCAGAATCCACCTAATCGACACATCAACGTTCACACAAGACCTTACGCCTGCCAATGCGGAGCCAGCAAAGCCACGCAAAGAGACCTCGACCGGCATAAAGACACCCACGGAAAGATTCGTCAATACTTCTACTCCGGGCCAGGCTGTGCTTACCATGACTATGGCATCAAACGCGGCTTTCAAGGCGACTTGATAACACGAAAAGTCATTTCAAGTCGCTTGACAATCATGCGACATTGTTTGTGTTGAGAGAGGATAGTCAAGGACGACTATGGAGAGTTTGAGAGTGTAAACGGGGTCGTTTATTATGAAAGATGTTTAGAACAGTATTCCCGTTACGGAGAAACCGATCATCATGTTACTTGTACGTTTCTGATATTTCGAGCAAGGACAGAGTCCAAGACAACATCGCGAGTACTACTGAGAATTTACTGGGCCGAATCTGGTGGACGTTATGGTCACTGAAGATCGCTGTGTTAGCAAGGAGCTGCAGACGTAACTATCACTTCAGAAGTTGCAGCGAGTTTTTAATGTCCAGCTGGATTCACTGTGTCAAGACTTTTAGTCCACTAAGGAAGTCTTGTGGCTGGTGAGTAAGGATGGACGTCTATCTGCATATTCCCCGAGTTGCGACGAAGACATAAGCGACCGGATACGTAGCATTCGACTTTTGTTGAAGCAGGCGTCTGTCTTGGCTCGATTTCGAAGAGCATCTGAGTACGCGTATTTCGTTGACCATATACATATGACCTTTTACAGGCTGTTGAGACTTCTCGAACTTGTAACTGCAACAACCGAAGTGGTTGGTTTCTATTGACAAGGACTCTAGCACGCTGTATATCGCCATTCTATCGCCCCTTTAACAGACAAGTCAGAACTATGCAGAAACCACTTGTCTGATGACTGTCAGAGTAAAAGCTATTGAACGGCTCATGTCGAGATGTGATCCATGGAATACACGGGAGGAAACCCAGCCAGAGGAACAGGTCGACGAAATCGGAACACAAAGCGACATGACTGAGTCCAAGCAGCACCTCAGGAAACCTGTTTCGGATGGACTACTAAATCGCCGCATGGAAGATGCCCAAGTCCTGAGCAGGACGATAAACTGCCCAATGCGGTGCCGTTGCGTACAAGCGACTAGTCACAATTCTGCTTCCTCTCTACCCAACACGCTCTGGAATCGAAGAATTAGAACTTGAGAGCACCGACTTCCAAATTTCATTAAGGGCGAAGCGCCATTAGTGATTTCTCCTTTGTGCGACTCTTCCTTTGGGCCATTGCCTCGAAGCTACCCTCGAAGACAGCTGATGGGCAACGACAAACTCGATAAGGGACGACGCTGAGAAGTATCTCAAGGTCGTTTCTATGACGGACGATCGAAGTAATCTCTTATCTCGCTGTATATCGCCTGGCCAGCCTCGATGAACGATCGTCTTGATTCCCATCATCAATGTGTGAGTTTGAATACCACGCTTTGTGAGGGCATACGATGCTGCTCCTCCAACAGGACTTCCTCTGCTTGGAAACATCACATTTTTGCCACTTGCCGGAAGACGGAACATGTGGACTTGGGGTACTATTCTCATTTTTTGGGTGGTACCCCCCTTCGGGTATAGCATTTCCTGCACTCATATGAGGTCAGGCGGACTCGTCTGCTACGAAAATCAAGCTTGCAAATATCTATCAATATCGTAAGTCGAATCCAAAGTCACGGAAACATTATAGGACATTAATGAAAAAGATGCGTCAAAGTCACGTAAATATTTAGTGACCGCGCTAAACTGACAAGTGACAATACAATGACCAGTCCACAATGAGATTGGATATGATTGCTTCGGCGACGATGCGTATGACTAGGCTCATGGTAGGATACGAATGTGTTTGATAGGAGCTTCGAAATAGAATTAAGTGATGCAAGATTCCGAGTCGGAAATCACTATAGACACTCACTAGAAGAATATCACCTGTCCTCATTACCAAAACCTTTCAACCTTGACAGACTATGCCATGGCTGTATGACTATTACGTGTATCAGTGGCCGATGGTGAGCGAAGAACAGGAAGAGGCCAGATTACTAGTCTATATACTAAACGTACATTCTGGACACAATACAAGCTAGGTTCGCCAGCTAGTAAAGACTAGAGACTAGACAGAAAGCTTTTCGTTGAATTCTGATCACCTGAGCATTCTTTCGTGGCGATCCACATTCTTATGATCTGACAACGACGACAGTTCCAGAATCCAACAGTACTAACACTGCGCTTGAATAATTGGATAATGATTTCCAATTCAAAATGCTTCTGAGGTATCAAACGCGCATGACAAGGCACAAGCGAGCTGAAGAACAAGGCGAGGTCCACTCCAGGCCCATCTCCAATGAGAAGTTTACCCATTTTCAAAAGTTGCCAGTTGAAATGCAGTTGAAGATTTGGCACTATGCAATGCCTGTTACAAAACATATAGTAAGTCCAGAAGAGCTGCTATGATCAAAATTTCCCGCTACGTTTCTGTGTCTATAGACTGTCACTATGAATGTCCCAGCCTTCTCACGTCCAACGTTGACACCAGAACGTCGCAGATTAAAATCTTCCCCTTCGCCCCAAACTGTCTTTACGATCCAGAATATGTTCCTGAAGACATTAATGACAACCTAAAATTCGCAATGGAACTTGAATGCGTCGATTTGAGTGCTGTCACTTTCTCATCTGATGCTGAGCTTTGTTCCTTACTCAGCGTTTGCACGGCAAGTAATTTTCGGACTATGTCCCTCCATGCTGGCCTGTTCTGCCCGACTAAGAGGTAGCAAGCAGGCTGCCAGCCTCTTACACCGGGAGCAAATGTCGAATGCTAATTATGTGATTCTGCTAGATTTCGAGGAATGAATTCTTGAAGGCTTTCCCTGGACGTATAAATCTTGGAGATGGCAAAATCATTTATTTTGATCCAGACGAGGACAAAGTCATGGCCATACCGCTCACAAACCACATCAGACTCCCTGCCCTTCCTGGCTATTATCGACTAGACTCGCATGAACCAGACTACAAGAGAATGTTCCAAGATGTCAAGCACTTTCTGTGCAACGCTCGCAATGACCCAATCAGTCTCTTCCATGTTCCAAACAGCCTACTTAGGTTTCTCGCGCCATTTGCTGCTCTGAAGACGCTTTCTTTGGTGTATGGAGAACTAACAGAATCTCAAGCCGCGAAAGAAAGAGAACAATCACTTCGCCTGGTTCCTATGAAGGATTTAATCGCTTTTGGACGTTCCACTCTTGAAGGATTTATTGATTGTGCTAATTGCATCAGCCTTTATGAGCAACACTACAGTGAGGCTTTGTCGACTGTCGAAGGGGACTACGGGACTCGAGATTGGAAAGAACTCAAGGTCAGTTGATTCTCTTCTCACGCCAAGTGATTTTTACGATGTAGAGCACATATGTCCCCTCGAAGATGTCTTTGCGTTGAGCTTCGAACTGACAAAATGACATAGATTTCTCTACTGGGGGCGAAAAGATGTTATGGATATTGACGTATCGACGTACTGTTGCGCAGTTTCATCACTTCTAGCATCACATTTTTGTGTATAGTGACAATGGTCTTCAAGATTCAGAAAGGGCTCAGTCCCGAGGGGATGTTTTGTCCGAGCACAGAGGATTTATTCTGTCCTTCCTTCCTTCCTTCCTCCAAGCATGAAATGACAGGCAACAAATGACACACATTTGCACTGTAACTTGGGCTAAATGGATTACATTATTTAAAGTCATATCCTCAATGAAACCTTCCTATCGGCATATATGATCAGGCATATTCGATTGTATCACCGTTTACGGACCGGCAGTTCGGACCCCCTAACGTTTCGCATCCTCTGCGACATGACACCTTTCAAGACTAAATATAAGATATATGGCCTCGGTATCGACTCGAGGATATCGAATTCTTCAATGGTCCCATCGAGCGCTTTCGAGAATGGAATGTTTAGCTCGACGGTGAGCTCTGCCACTCCCTCCATAGCCGATAAAGTTTTCCAGACACCAAAGCAAGTATCGCGATACTTGTTGCTCTTTCTGTTACAATTTGCATTTTTTCCGAAATCCCAGTTGTCAAATCGCCAGGTAATTCTGAAGGAGGGGCTCGCAGACGCCATTAAAGATGAAGGGTTGTAATGTTATTGACTCGCTGGGCGAGTAGAAGGCGAGGTAGGAATAAGATGACACCTCCATCCCGGACATCGAATGAATCCTGGTATAGAGAAATTTGATGGTTTCAGTATATCTAACAAAACTAATCTAAGCTTCACGAACCCCGCCACATTGGTCTGCAGGGAAATTTAGACACTTGACGTAAATTTGCTGACAGCTTAAAATGAGTCCCAAGATTCCTGATAGTTACAGGTACTCGTCCTCACACAAGTATATGCCCAAGTTTTAAACCTTCCTGACATAGTTTCTGGAGTTCTCGTGCGAACCGCAACTCTTCGAAGTGCTCTGTTCTCATTTTCGCCATGCGGCCCAGGTATATATTTCCCTAGTGAAGACTTCGCAGACTTCGCTCCATATGAGATCTCGTAATGTAATTCACAAGTCGAAGCAGCAAGTTGGCCTGTAAATGCGGTGGTCTACCAGTCAATCGAGTCTGAGTCAAAGTCAAGGAACAACCCTTTCTCCTGGTTTTCAAGCCTCGTGGCTTTGGACCAACCCGAAGGTATCCATCTCGCCAAAGATGTCTTCTTGTGTGGCTTTCTCTGTATGATCTTTACCAACGGCCACAATCCCGGGTAAGTGGTATGGATCGCGATCTTTTGCAATAGAGGCACATCTTCGTTGAGCTGCAACATGGCATCGGAACTAGTTATTTCTTTTCTCTTGACGCAAAGTGTACTAGCTACGAGATGTCGGAAACTTGAAGACTTTTTTGGCTATGCCGCAGGACTCTGTGATCCTTGATATCTCCTTTCACCGCAAGCGCTATCCTATCAACAATCAGGCAGCTTCACGATTTCTATTACCATTAGCGGAAGGTGAAAATCGATTTCATAAATGCAGAGAATTATCCCAATAGACGGCCTTAGTAATTGATTCATAAAGGCCTTCACACTCACTGATCTTCATAAGCTCAGATTTGCGCTACAGTAAAGCGTTCTGGCTATCGCTGTCAGCAAGAAGCTGTCGATTTGGGTGAAATTATCATTAGCTCAATAGGACGTGCGAAAGCAATCTTGTAACTTTATATTATTCCATGTCTGAGACGATGTCTTACAGAAGTGACTTTTTGCGGTATTCGATGTCTCTGCTATGTATCATAGTCACGAGAAGGTCGGAACCGTTCTTAAAATATGACATACATATCGAAAGGGACCCGAGTCTTAGCAAGACCTTGTTCAAATTCTTTCTGTAGCCAATTCTCAAAGTGATAAGAGTGTGAGGCCATCATCAGACTTGTTCCAATGGTCTAGGAGAATATCTCTCGGCACACCTTGAGTATCTTACATTCTTTCTTATGATTATTATCCTTCCAGCCTACTGTTTGACACCCCTACAATTCCAGAGTTGTAAGCGAAAGTCATTGCGCCTGACTGGAGAAACATACCTTGTTACAATACCATACGCATCGGCATCCCGTGCATATCAGAAGGTCGTCCTTGGGTCTGCTCGTCGAACATGCTTGGCAAGTCCTTGAAGTTGCTTGCGCATTTCCATGGTGCGCATGGCTCAGCTCTTTGATCTTTTGCAGACTTGCTGGAATGACCTTGTTGAGCTTCGTCAGCTCTGAGTAGTAAAATCTAAGAGACATTTACGAACCTTAACACTACCACTAGGTGCCACAATAAATCCCAACTTTCCCTCCTTGGCTCCACTTCTTCTCGCACCTTCCAAAACAGCAGTGAAGCCCTTCTTGAAGCCACTAACATCAAGACCACCGCCAGGCACGGATTCTATGATTTCATTTTGCGGGATCCGAAGCGTGAGCGCGAAGGAAGCATTGTTGCAGTCTTTGAGAATGAATGTTGGTGCTGCAGAGACCGTCATATTCTCGCCTATGGTGCCGAGTAAAAAATAAGGGGCACTGACAAGAATGTCAATATGGGTGATAATAACAAATTAGGGAAAGGTCATTTTACTTTTGGGTATTTATTGGACTGTCAAGTACTGGGCAGTCTGCAAATGCGGGGAACCGTACTTCATCGCAAAAATTGGGATACGAACTCATGATCGGCAGGAAATGATTCGTCAGACAATAGAATCAGTTATTATACCTCACAGTCTGGAGGAAAGGTTGAAGTACGAAGCATCTACACAGGGAGTTGAAGATTATGTTTGATACACATCTGAAACACGGGGTAATGTAATGTGTGAAGCTAACCCCTTTATTAAGCGATGTTTTGTTTATCTGGGCTGAATCTAACATCTTGTACTGCGCCACCAAAGCTTGATCCAGGCTCAAAGGGAAAGTACAAGAGATTGCGATCCGAGATGATTTCTCAGAATTCCTGGATTCGTGAATTGTGATAAGCACCTGCACAGATGATCAGGTGGCATCATGTCGGAACTCTGCTTGTTTTGATTAAGTATGAGTTGATCCTTTCTTTCGCGAATCTAAACCCACATATGCCAGTATTTTCTGGAGGCCTCTACGAAAATTACCAAGAGGAATATTGGTGTTGCCAGATTTCGCGCCTGTATCTATTCATTGAAACAGCGTGATGATGAGATTACCAGGCGTTTTTCTGTGTAGAAACAGAAGAGCATAGTGGAAAGCATCGAATATGGTCGCATGAGCTACTACGAATCCAACATACTTATGGTAAATGAGTGGCAGTCCCAGAAGTGCTTACGACTGTGTCAACATCAGCAATCCTCGGTTAGCTAAAAGGGGTTAGCTGAATATAAACATGGACCCATCCGCCCGGATGGTCATGACGTACTGGCAAGCATCTATTTCTCAATAAGCCCTGGAAAGAGCCCATTCGGGAGGCTTCGATGATCGTATTGAAAGTCCAAGTTTTTCCTGCAAGTTATAAAAGCAAGATTATTAATCACTCATTTTTTGGGCAATCTGTACGCTTAAGAGTAAGCGCTCCCCGCATTTGGTGCAACCAAGTACTTGAACTACACGCTTTCCCCGCGTTTCCCTTCTCGCTCAGACACGATCTTGCACAAGTAACGAAAGGAAATCCTTCTAAACCCCTGAAAATCAACATGCCGTTCTACAAAGTCCAACACTCCCTCCTCCTCAGCAACTCCCAGCGCTCCACCCTGGCTCAAGGTCTCACAACCCTGCACGCAACCAGTTTCAATGCGCCAACAATATTCGTCAACGTCAAATTCACACCAAACGACAAAGACGAGGGCTACTTTGTAGGTGGCGAGCATCGACCAAGTACTAACCGGATCTTTGTGCACGTGAGATCCGGGAAAGGAAGAGGTGATGAAGCATTCGCAAAATTGGCTGCGGATGTGGAGGATGTGTGGGATAGTGCTGTAGGTAGGGAGGAGGCAAATTCTGGGGCCGGGGATCCCAAAGTTTTGCATGCGGTGTTTATCGTGCCTGGTATCACGGCTAGAGAACAGGGGATGGCCATTCCGTTGGTAAGTCCTTGTCTCTGATGTTCTGGTTTGAGGCTTGGAACCCCGCTAATAGTTATCTCTAGGCTGGAGAAGAGGCGGCTTGGTTGAAAGATAGTGTAGGACTGTTTAAGAAGAGGGCTGATACTGGAGAAGAAGATTTCAAGACTTTGGTAAGCATCAATTTCGTGCAGTATCTTTTCCCCTTTCAGCGAATCTTAAAAGTTGAGATACTCTTTACTCTTGAAATATACTTACACCCAATATAATCCCTCGTACTTCTAAATATTTTCTGAAGAAGTAAATTAACTCTGACATCCTGATGAATAGGTGAAGGACCTTGAGGTGAGACCTGAGCTGATGAAGTGAGGTGAAGCTGAGCCATTTTGTCACTAGCGAGGTGATAGCGAGATGAACTTCAATGTCACAGAACTTCAATAAGACTTGAGCAATTTCTTGAATATTACCATACATTTCGTTCCTCATTGGTATCTATTGTCATGCTGGTATCTCTGGACTATATCACTGGTGGATCCGGTCACTTCATGCTTCAGGCCATGAAATTATCTGAGAAACTGTGTGATTCGAGGTTGTCGAAACCAGTTCTTTCGAATTTTCCCTCGACAGCTCAAGAGTGGTAGCAATCAATGCATGACCACGGCCACATGGTCATCCATGTATTGGCTGATATCCCTCAAGAAGGCAGCAGCAATGATCGAAACAGCACCAAACGCAATACTTGTATAATATACGTAGGGTATGCATGAGCGTAAGCGACTCGACCTGCTACAATTATGTCGTTGTAGATTGTAATATATACATCAACGCCTGGTAGGTGCAAAATCTCACTGATAAGCGAGGCTCCTATGAGCTCAGCCGCGGCTTTAATGGTATCTTCCGAGAAGATATTATTATTGACCTGTATTGAATTGCTATCAGATCATTGATCAGGAGGAATGAAGGGAATGGTAAGAACTTACACACGCTGTCGCAATCTGAAACTTCAAAGCAGGAACGAACTTGCTGTAGAAGAACGTCATCGCTACGCCGATACTACAGACAGACCATGTCAGGATTCAATAAGCATGTGAGTATGCTGATGAACTCACAATGCCCAAACTCCATAAACGATACCGATGTAGTGCCAATTGCCACGATAAGCGATCAGTTGTGCCCAGAGAACTGAAGGGCACTTCAAGAAAATTAGCATCAGACTTTTGTATCAGATTGAGGACCTACACTTACAAAGGGGATAATGGTAAAGACCAAAATAGCAACGAATTTTCCACGCTTGACAGTTGGAGCGAGCTTAGAAGTGGCCGCAAGGACAGTCAATTAATTGATGTCGGCACCTACACCAGCTAGTGCCATACCAGCTACCCCATGTTAGCACATTCTACCTATTTCAGCTAATGGCTTATCCTACAAATGAAAGTGTTCATGGTGTGTGCGGTTGAACAAACAACCATTCCGATAACGATGGAAATGCCGCCACAGATCGTAACTCATCGTCGTCCGACGAGATCAGACAAGGCACCAACAAATGGGCAAACGGCAGCAAGAGTAAGTAGATCTGCGAGCACAAACCACACCCAGCGGTCAACACCGCCCAATTCGCCATAGATGTATGGGGTAACACCACCTGATTAATCTTAGCAAAAGTTACGCGACATGGGTAGGGTCTAGCTTACCGAAGAGATACACAGAAATTTAAAATCCAGTCCAGAGGAAAGCCATGTCGATTAAAGACATCATACGATTGAATGCCATCTGCATCGGGTGTCAGTCTTCTTTTACATTTTATAGAGGCTAAAGATAACTTACCGGAGGCTCATGTTCGTGATCTTCGCCATCACCATAGGTTCTCAACCTGTCTTTCTCGTAGTAGTGATAATTTCCTGGGACTTGGAAGACTGTTCTCACGATTTCGATGTCAAGATCACTGCCGATTTCCTTCTCCGTCGACCCTGGTGGGGAGGTAGTATTGTGGTGATCTATGTTGTACTATACTTGTCAAAGGCTGGGAGGAAGGAGAGGTTTTTAGAAGTAGGATTGAGAGGACAATCCAACAATCAGTGAGGAGGGGGTGACGGAATATGTAGACAGTCCCTTCCCAGCCAGATAGTACCGTTCACCAACGAAGACATTCACTCCTCTTCTCCTGCATCCAAGTAAGTACCGCACTCTTTGAGTGGTCCCAAGAGACATGACTTCCCCAGGATTTAGGCCAGACTTGGCTAAGTAGCGTAAGTGTTCTTGATAGGATTTAACAAATGGTTAGGAGCTACCCCCAGATACTAGGATCTCTCTTCAGATCTAAGCTTTTGACCAACCCTCTTCAAGCTTATGCCGTGTTACACTGACACTAATTGCTGGAACGCTGAGGCACTTAATGGTTTTCCAGAAGCTGAAGCCTTTTCAGATTGTGGGGTATCGCGAAAGGAGGAAAGTTGTCTAGCCTCATGTAGGAAGGGCATTGTACTAAATACCACCACTACGATCCAGACGCTCAATCTCGACTGTTGGAATTTTCACTGATGTGATATTTAAACCCAGAAGATGCGAAAACAGCGCTCCAAAAACCTGTGATCTGTTCCGCAGTTGACTCTCGTCGACGACAGATCGTCTTTAAACTCCCGTCTTCTTGGTCGATGTGCGACAGTAGTACAGTGCGCCCTTTCGTGTGATTGTATTCTGTTTCGATCCCCAATTGTGTCACTTCTAGTGATGTTGGTACTGGTTGAAGTAGAATTCCGCTTGCTGCAAGGACACTTCTGACTTGGTTCAAAAGCTACTGTCAGCGGTCCATTGGCAGTATCCGTCCGACAAAGGCACATTAGAGTGACTAGAGAAACAAGGTACGTTCTAAGTCAGACCTCGGGACACGAGATTTTGCACATGTACTTCGCTTTCAACCCGATACCACGGGGGGGAAAATAGCTACTAGTTCACCGCCGTTGTCAAGCTAAGAATTCTATGAAGGCTGACTACGACTCAGCGTACATATTCCGATTTCGATACTGATGCAACTGCCCTTCAGAAAACTGAGAATGGATAGGAACGGGAGGAGAATATGCTCACTGCCACGCGCTGCTATGAAAATCGGCCATGCTGAGTGCCGTATACCCATGACTATGATGGTAAATTTTGAGAAACAAATCAAGGCTGCATTCGACAAGGGGAGAAGATGCTGCGAGCGAGGTGCAAGTGTATCAGACTACTTAATAAGAGTGGCTCGAAAGATCCGTGAGCTCGGTCAGAGTTGCGCAATGCTTCAAGGAGACTTGCGGACAGAAAACATCCATGTGAAATACCCCTCTGAGATTTTGTCTGACCCCTCCAAAAAGTATGATTGGGGAGCTTAATGTCTTGAGCCTGCCGTAAACACCGTGATTTTTGGCAGACTTCCTAATAGGTCTCTGCTTGATCTTGAGTCCAATAACTGGTCGCCATGCTTGACAAAGCAAATGGCATACCTTACTCTTGTGTGATGCAAATGGACCTTAGCAGCCCCTCTCCCAGCCATAGGGGAAAACAATAGAGGAAATACGACAGTCAAACCAGTGATGGATATTGGCGACAAGTCTCGGGATATAGAGTATTTTCATTGTTCTCCTAGCCTCTGTGTTGTCGATGACTCAAAGAAATACCCCAAACTGATGCCACCAAGGAAACATTCATACCGTGCAGAAAAAACGCATCAATTCTGTCATCATCAACGTCATTTCGTTCAACCATTGCAGTTCTTTTGC